>MU865967.1:0-18113 GCA_033296975.1 Podospora aff. communis PSN243 | reverse complement strand
CCCCCCCCCAACAACAAAAAAGCCGTCAGTCCGTAAAGCAATACCCCGTAATGACCGATCATTTCGCGGAAAGAAACCCCAGTCCCATTCGTCTATCCAAAACCACCGCCCAAGTCCTCTCCCGCCACAAGAACTCCTCGGCTGCCCAGCATCCAACACCTCCTTGCCCAGTCTCAGCATCCTGTGTACCTCCTAAGTAGAGCACCCTACTCGACACCCGACCGTCAGCGGCCAAGATCTAGGTTTTCGCCGCTCAGGAACGGGTGGCGGAAGTCCCAGCGCAAATGCCGCAAGGCTCCACGACGATGATAAAGTTGCAAGTCCATCGTGGCATGGGCAAGGAGCAGGGCGTGGGTATAGCGGTGCCCGAGATCAAATGGCGGCCACATTTATGTTCCTCGAGGACGACGACGTGGCCGCACTGGGAATAAATCGAGTATTCGCCACAGTTGCAGCGTGAGTGGTCGCCCGCGAGAGCTTGCCTCAGTCGGCCAAGGGCCATTATGCGAGGGAGGAGCTGGATTGTCCGGGGTGGCATTGTTGTCCCTTGAGGGTGAGGGTGGTGGGTTATGTGTTGCTTTGTTGATATGTTGCAAGTAGTTGACGGGATTTGCAGCTAGAATGGGAGATGCTGGGTCTTGTAGTGTCTTTTTTTTTCTTCCTTTGGTCTTTTTTCCCCCCAACGGGAAGTACCCGACCAAGGTGAGGTGGTAGGCCGGAGAATAACGAGTAAGAATTGAGGAGGAAGACTTTGATGGCGATGATGGTGTCGGAAGGAGCGGGACAACAGCATCCTTTTCTGTCCTTCGTGACTTCATGTCCCACTCCTCTCCTCCCGTCGGCGCCTTGTCAAAAAAAAAAAAAAAAACCTTCTCGTGACCGAGCGCCCACGGCTGCTGAAACGAGCAGAAGGCATTGACGGAAATGAGGATATCTCCAGCGATGGCGCTGAGGATGGCCAGACCAGCCGGTTGTGTCCTAGGTGAGGGCACCTGTCACAACGCTGTCAGTCGCTTAGACGCTGCGCTATAGCGCACTTGGGGTGGCAACGCCTTGGGATCCACCGCTATCTCTTTGTCACTCCGCCGCATCTCACACCTGATCCCCTATGGCTGAAACAGACGCACCGGCTTCATTGAGCGAGGAGATTCTAGAACTAGCAACGCGATCAACTATCCTACCGCTGCGAGGCCACCTGTCACGTTATTTAGGCACCCTAGGTAGCCGGGCGCTAGATATTATATTTGACAAATAATGATGAAATGCTGGGTGGAGATGATGACACACCCCGGGCGCTGCGTCCGGTTCGTCGCTCCCTTTGTGAGGTAAGGAGGTGGCTGCCTCAAGCCCTTCACCGCACCTCATACCTAGCCCCAGATCGACGGGAGCTTCCACGACGGAAGAAACCGGAAGGTCGTGGTCAGTTCTCTAAAATGAAGACATTTCTAGCAGGTGACATGGCAACAAAAGTGACCGGACTGGCCCCTCTAATCTCAAAGAAAAGCAACAAGAGACCTTGGCTGTCGCAACTGCTGCCAAAACAGTCACGGCGACGCGCTGGCTGGCATGTGGTTGGGAAAAGGGCGCAGCGCTGCGGGGCCTACAACTCTCTTTGTTGCTGTTCAACTCTGTGGGGCGAGACGGTCTCCATGACTCCAGTCTCTTTGATGGCTGGAGGTATTTAATTGTAAAGTTCTTTTTTTATTTTCTTCTCCACGTCAAACGCAGCGACACAGGAACCAGGCTTGGCCCAGCGACAACATGGATCAGGCCCAGTTTCGTTTTTACGGCTTGACGCCTCGCGAGATGCGTCCCACGACGGCGGGGCGGCGCGACATGTATCTCGACATTTATGACGGCGAAACCAGAAGATTCTTCGACGTGGCCATTACCGGCATCGAGGACGACCAGATTGCCAGATTTTCGGGGGAAGGATGCGTGGCGGGTTGGGCTCCTTTCCTCTCGACCCTCAGCAGGGGCATCGACAGCGGACGGTTGGGGCCCGACGTCACGGCCGTCGAGATGGATTTCGCCGACGCGAAATTGGTCTCGGTGTCGAGAGACGCCAATGCCGACATCACGCCCTATGTGCCCTATGCCAGCCCCGACGCATACCAGCTGCCCTGCGACGTCAAGACGGTGGCGCGCGACCAGCTGGTCGAGCTCGGCCGCCTCGCGCCTCGGGTCGACGCCGTCGCCATTCTTGACGAGGCCAAGAGCCCAAAAAAAACAAAAAAATCCGTCTTCAAATATTACCTGGACACGGACTGCATACCCAAGGTGTGGATGGAAGTGCAATACCTGGCTCGGCTGGCGGCGCACCCAAACGTCATCCCCCTCGAGCATCTCGTCACTGCGCCTCAGGGACCGAATGGCGAGCATCGAGTCGTGGGTTTCACCGTGCCCTTTTTCGCTGGCGGGTCGCTTGCAACGAGCAGGGCGACGCGCACCTTCAAGCTCAAATGGGTCAAGCAGCTGTGCCGCGTCGTCGACCATCTCAACCTCAAGCACGGCATCTGCCACGACGACTTGGACGCCCGCAACGTCGCCGTCGACCCCGTAACCGACAATCTTGTTCTGCTCGACTTTGGCGACGCCCTTCGCCGCGGCAAGTTCCGCAAGTACGGCCAATACATTCCACCCGCATTCCAGCCGCCGCCACTGCCCCAGGACATGGATTTCGCCCATCTCTTTACCCAAACTTCTAGCCCGCAGACCGAGGATCCTAACCCGGGAGCAGAAGAAGAAGCAGGCGACCTCCATATGGCATCCAACAGCGACGTCTCACGCGCCATCCTCATGGTTCACGACCTCGTCACGCGCGACGCCGCCGGGTACGCCGAATGGGAAACCTCGCCGGGCGTGTCCAAACAACTGCGCGGTTGGGGCGTCGAGGCCCTCCTGCACCATCAGGTCCCCTGGGTCGCGCACCCCTCCTCCCTCCTCGACCACCCCGCCGACGACTACCGCCTCGTCCTCGTCGATTGGCTCGCCGCTCGCCGCGCCAACCCCATCCACCACGACGCCGACGACACGCGCGTCCCCGACCCCCTCATCTTCCCCGACCACATGCCCATGCCGGGCCCAGACGAGATGCAAGACCTTTTCGACCCCAGCGTTCTCCCCGGCAGGTTCCTACGCCGCGCCGCCGTCCGCGCCGGCCGCACCGTCGTCGACTGGGTCCGTCCGCCTACGCCTGCTCTGGACCGCTCGCGCACCCTCCTGGCCACGGGTGCGTACCTGGACGACCATGACGCCCAGGGCCCAGACGTCGTCCAAGAAACTCCGAGCAACCCAACAACAGACGGGGAAGCAAAAACGGAGAGCCGCGCCAAGGAACCCACGAAATCCAAGACCAGAAAGCAGCGTGCCACGCTTTCGAGTCCTGGACGGCGGCCGCTGACAAGGGCGGCGGCAGCTCGGTTGAGTCGGGAGGACGGGAGGTGCTGAGCCATTTTCCTTGTTCGTTTCTTCTCTCTCTCCTTGGCCCGCCGTCTCTTGCCTGCCTAGGTAATGATAATTTGCTCCACCTTTGTTTGCCCCCGTTTTTCTTTATTTCGCCGTCGTCTTTGTTTAGGAAGCTTGGAAGTTTGTCTTCGTCGGCGCTTGATGACGTATCTTTGTCTTCAGCGGGCATCATTACCAGAGTGTAAGTAAGAAACTCACCATCATCGCTAGCTGCCGCCGGCCAGAGTCTCGACCAAAACACTACTAGGCGCGGGAGGTGTACGGAATACCCCAAGCGGCTTAAGTATAGCTGGTGTTGGCAACCGTGTGTGGAGTTTAGGCTGTTTGGGTTTGAGAGTTTGAGAAGAGCGGCCTGATCCCTCTCTGGGCAAGTCAGCATTGCCTGGGTTTTGTTTGGGAATAGAGTTTACAGATTGGACACCTAGTTGTGGTAGTTGACAAAAACAATCCGGGTGTGGTGTTCTCGAGTCTTCCGCTGTTTTTTTGACATCGTATCATTGACAAAACAAAGGAAGTGTTATGCCTCTTCATCAATCGCGCCGATACAAGTTTACCCAATGCCGCCTAGCCACCTAGGTAATCGCCCTTCCAAAGGACTCAGCCTCTGCTTCCCGGACCACTCAGACCGTCCAACCTCCTCCAACTTGTCCAGCCACCGCGCCCCTTACACCCAATTCTGCGACATGCCCGCCACAAGCAAGATATCCTCCAGCTTCACCTGCCGCCCATCCTCCGCGGCAAACAGCTGCGCCATCTTGACAACATTCTTAATCTGCCACCAAACGTCAGCTCAATTGAACACCCCATCCCCCTCCACACAGCCACCACCCTCAAAAAACACACAGAGCAAAAAAAAAAACTCACCTGCCGCCCATTCATCACCATCCCCGCCAACCTCTCCACCCCCTCCCCATCCAACCCAACCCTCCCCAAAAACCCCCTCCACACCCTCCCCCTCGCCTCCGCATCCAACTCCTCATACCCCACCCTCAAATGCACCCGGCTCCTAAACGCCTCGTCAATCTCCTCCACCCGATTCGTAGTCAGCACCAAAATCCCCCGGTAATACTCAAGCTGCCGCAGAAAAATCGAAACCACCGCGTTCCGCGCCAGATCCGTGGCGCTGCGCTTCGCCATAAACACATCCGCCTCGTCGAGCAGCAGCACGGCCTTCCACGTCTGCGCGAGGCGCAGCACGGTCTGCAGACGCGAGTCGATGACGTCGGGGTCGGCGCCGAGCTCGCCCGACGAGAGGACGTAGAGCGGGCGCTGGACGGTTTCGGCGACGGCTTCGGCGGTGAGGGTTTTGCCTACGCCGGGGGGCCCGGAGAGGAGGAGGATGAGGCCGAGGCCTTTGCCGATGATGAAGTCGTCGAATTGGGGGGTGGAGGTTTGGGTTTGGGTTTGGGAGATGTGGGACTTGACGAGGGTGCGGATGAGGTGTTTGGAGGGGTGGGGGAGGACGAGGGAGTCCCAGATGGTGGGGTTCCAGGTTATGGGGGTGGTGTGGGAGATGGAGAATGCGCCTGGGAGTGGGGGAGGTTAGTTAAGGGGGAAAGTGGACGGGGGAGGGGGAGGGAGTACCCCAGAGTTTGGAGGAGAGGCTGAAGCCGTAGATGACGGCGGGCATGCAGATGAGTTCGTCGTCGGTGGGTTGGCGGGTTGGAATAGGCAGGAGTCTGTGAATCCACGGGACGAAGTGGTTGTTGGGCTCGATTTCTTTGAAGGCTGCGGGATCAATGACGATCCGGCCTTGGCACTATGTTTCGGTCAGCGAAGTCCTGTTTTTCTTCCCAGAGGGTGGAAAATTCTTGCGTTGAACTTCTCTTTGCTTGTCACTCCAGTGAGGGGAGACTTTGTCTCGTGCAGGGCTGCGCCTCTGTACTCATGGAACCGTTGCTCGTGGAGTTGCATTCTTCTGCGACCCCGCTCGATAAGAGTCTGTCGTACGTTGGCTTGGTCGGGGTGGAATCGAAGAGGGTATGCCTTGAGATCGACAATGGGCTGTTCTCCAACAAAGAGCGGGATTTCGAGAGTATTGCTATATGTCCAGCCTGTCTTCTGTCCGTTGCTGTCCACCTGGCGACCATTGATGCAGAAGACAATCGCGCCATCGGGCTTTTTTATCACCGATGTCCTTGCCGCACGATAGACGCAGGGTTGGTTGAGGGCGTCGACCGTGTAGACCAGCTCATTGGGTGGAACGACAGCCCAGAGTGTTTCGAAGGTGATCCGGCCGCTCGCCAGGAGAGACTTGATATTCTCTTCCTCGTTGGAAAAGTCCTCCTTGATGACCCGAAGAGCCGCCTCGATTTCAAAGACCAAATCGTCGTCCTTCTTCTCCTCGGCGCGCTCTGCCTCGAGTCGGATGCGGAGTTGTGGTGCGCAATGGTAGAGCATCTGCGGCGTTATCTATCCCACAGAAACGTTATTCTCGACACTTTGTTCGACATGGGTTCTGCTCACCACCGGAGGCTTTTCGTTGAGACGAAGGTCTTCAGCACCTTCCAAGATGGCTTTGAGGACTGAGCCATTGTCAGTGATACAGTTGAGGCACGAGGGCCTGTGGAAGCCTACCATCACGGAGTCCTTGTGCCCGGACCTCAATCAGAATCTCTGCCAGTTCCCCGCGGCTGTTGAAGACCTGTCGCACGACGAGTGCATATTTGCTCGAGATCTGCCAAGCTGCGTGCTTCACTGTCTTGGTGTACACCCTTCCGCCACCCTTTGTTCTGCAGTGGTACCATTTAGCAGTGGCATTATAGTCCCTGAAGAACAAACTCTTACAGACTGCAGATAGGGTCAGTATCGTGCACGTAACTACTCGACCGGGCGGCTTACTGTTGATCGATGCGAACAATGGCTTTTCTTTCCTTCTTCTTCGGGTCTGGGGTCTTTTCCTCGCCCTTGCCGCTGCTGGCTTCGGCTGTCGATTTATTTTCTCCGGCCGCTGTTGGTTCCGAGATAGCATTATCCTGCTGTACATTGGGGTTTTGTTCGCAGTCGCTATCGCGCTCGTCGGTGGTTGCATCGGAGTCGGGTGACGCCGCGTCGGCTTCTTCTCCTGCTTTGGCTACCGCCTCTGTTGCTCCTTCCCTGAGCACGGCGACCCTTGCATTCCACGGCTCGGTGCCTCCAGCCATTGTGACGGGAGAAAAGAATTGTTTCGGAATGGCGCGCCTAGCAAGATGATTGAGCGGGGAGATGCTGTGCGGTGCGACGATTGGGGAAGTCGAAGACACTAGGGAGCAATGGCCGAAGGATTCAGTGGTGCCTAACGGAGCGGAGGTGCTGGATGCCTCCTGAGCTGGGCACCAATGACGCGGCTGCTGATGTGGAACCTGGAACTTCACGCAGGTCGCATTTTTGGCCAAGATTTGACCCCGATCTTCTTGACCTCACTCACTCTTATCGATTGTTTGTGGTCTCGATTGCACCTACGTCGCCATGTCGGAGCCAAACTACGTCGACAGCCAAAAACCCTCAAAGCAGCATCTCGCAGCATTGAAGGCGCTGCGGAGCTACATCAGGCAGCAAACGTCGCTGACGGACAAGGGCGTAAAATACGATCTGATCAGCGATGCCTGGTATCGACCCAATGCCAACGTCGGGGAAGTCACCATCTGGGAAGTTTTATCCAGCGATGGCTCGACCCTGGCAATCCTCACTGTCAACCACGATCCTGCGACTTCCCCCGAGACTCCAGTCACCCAAGTTCGCATCGAAGAGTGGTCCCTCAATGGCGTGCAGAGCCCACTCTTGACAAGACAGCAAGCAAAAAGCTACAGCCATGTCATTTCCCAGTCCCTCCGACATCGGATGGGGCACATTGTAGTCGATGCTCTGACCGCTGAGCAAGAGGAAGAGCGAGCAGGACAATCGATCCAAATGACCAAGGATATCGCCTCGTTTCTGTCAAGCGGCAACCCAACTATGGCGTGCTTTTCTGCTAGCCTGCCAGGGAACTACTGGGAGGAGTTGACAGTGAGAGACAACTTTGTGGTTCTGGCCAGAAGAAGAGCTCCGAGGCGACAACGACTTGGAGCAGATGCCCAACTTGAAGACTCCGAAAGCGGCATCTCTGATCTATTTGACAGCTCTTCAGAGGTCGGCGCGAGTACCGAGCTCAGCTTCAGCGACAACGACGCAGTTGGGGGTTCAGAGTCAGAAGACGGATTCCGCGCATCGGACCTGGAGCTTGACCAGGGAGATGCTTCTTTGAGCCCAGTCGCTTATTCGGAGGACGGCAGCACAAGCGCCATCGACTACGAAGGGCTGGATCATAGTGATGGCGAGTCCTTGCACTCGTTGCATCTCGACTCTGAGTCTGACGCCGAAGAGGAGGTTGATGATTCAGACGAAGACATCCCAAACGGCCCACACACTGGCGCTTTGGAGACATGCAACAAGTGCAGATGCGAGACGATATGCCTACTCCATTGCCACATCTGCCATGGTCAGCCTTTCAGTCTCTGCAAGAGCTGCTGGGAAAGCGGCGCATGGTGTGAAGACGAGAAGCACGAGATGGCCGACTGCCCGCATCCGGCTTGTCCGACGGCCAAGAAGATGACCATCAAGGACCCAGGGACAGAGCTGGAGCTGCTTGTTTTCGACCAGACATCCAACCTGGCCGCGCCTGCGTATCGCTTCACCCAGGATCGCGGTCTTTTGACACCCATGTCACCACCAGCGCTTCATCCAACGGCCCCTCTTCTTGCTTGGTTTCTCGGCGGAAACCAAATCATGTTTGCCAACTTCGAAACGGGATGTCACGTCTTTTACCGAGACCCAGGATGGTACCACGAAAGTTTGTTCTTTATCCCGTTCAGATCAAAGCAAACACTTTGCTGACAACTCACAGTTCTTCCATCCGCTCCCCACACTCCTGACTGCCTAGGCTTTACGCTTAAGTTCTCGGACTGCGGACGCATGCTGCGTACTCTAGCTCTTGTCGCCCCAGCCAACATGGCTGACGCCTGCAAAGGTGGCATATTGGCCGGCGTCGTTCTCATGTCCTACACATTATCCGCAGACCTCAGATGCGAGGAAAGAAATCCAGTTTCGCAAAGGGCCGTCTCCCACTGCCTCACTCGCCTCGACATGGATTCGTGGGCTACCCGGTTTTCGGTGACATGGAGGCAGGACCACGCATACGTTTGCCTCGGGCAGCATGAGATGAGGGTTCTCAGATTCAACCTGGCACAGACTGCTAACCCCGGGCTTGGAAGTTTGCAGCCCGGTCCAGTTTCCGCTCTTGCAGTTAAGGATACGCTGCCGGCATCTGCTATCGCCCGGACAGCCTACTTCATACCAGGGATAATAGGGTCAACCGTCGTCTTCGGGGCTCGCCAACCGCCAAGAACTGCTGCCCCATTTTCCGTCTCCTTTGCCGCAGAATCGACAGGGCAATGGGTGAGCGCAGTCAGTCCACAAGATCCGCCAAATCCTGGAGAGTTCCCTCATCTTCGAGACTGTGAGGCGGAAACCCTGGAAAAGGTGCTCGTGCTAGGCAACGCACGTGTTCGGTTGCTGCCAGTGGCTGGAAAGGGGAAAGACGCAGAACTCCAATACAAATCAGGTGACGGGGTCCTCACCGTTCGGCTAGGGGAGTCTCCGGAGCGCTTCGAATTCACGATAATTCCCCGTGGTAGCCGTCACCCTACCAGCCTGGCAGGGCATTCAGTGATTGACGCACCACGGGCTGCAAATCCCGGAGAGAAGGTCATGGCAACGCGATTGACAAGGAACCAGGGCCGCGATCCATGGATCTCTTTGACCAATGTAGTCGACGAGGCAGAGTTGTATAGCGATGACGAGGGCCAAGATTCTCGGGTTCGGGACCTCAAGGAATACAACCCCGATCATGTTCTCAGCACGGTTCGAGCCACCGTGTACGCGCCACCATCATCCATCGAGAAGGGCGCGTACTGGCGATCATCAAACAGCACGGCGGACGACGAGATGAAACAAGAATCAGAAGCAACTCTGCCGTCCGAGCTCTGTTCAAGATGCAGCAGTCTGGGGTTGAAGCCCAGCGATTTCGTCGACGTACATGCCGAAGAGGAAGTGATCGACCTTTCAAAACGTGCACACGGTGCGCACCACAGCTTCATGTGCGACGTATGCCAGACCAAGTTCGAGGCCCCCTGTGTGTCGTACCGATGCAAATGCAAGAACGGGAATTGGGATGCTTGCCCTGATTGTTACTTTGGGAACAAGGCCTTTCATGACTCTCACCACTTAGTGCGCAAGACGCTCTTTGAGATTGGATACCACGACAGGCCAATCGCAAAGGTAGACACGGCAGTTTCGAGCCCGCCGGCTCGCTGGGACGGAAGGTTGGGTACGCTTGAAGAGGTGAAGGGCAGAGAGTCATGCCCACTTTGCAGGTTGGCCGTTCGGTCACTTCAGGAAGCGAGAAAGAGATTATCTGCCAGGTCTGGGGATCGTCTGATACCGAGGTCCATGCCTGGGGAGGAGCGTCGAGACCTTCTTACTGATGACCCTACCAAAGCAGCCCCTGACTCTGCTGGGGTATTGGCCACCGACCAAGCAGTCGACTCGGACGACGAGACCGAGACAGAGGACGAAGTTGATGACCAAGTCGTTTTGTCGTGGCACGGTTATGGTTGGAACCGAGAGCGCTGGCACCTCCAAGGGAGATATTTGGTGGCAGAGAAGGGGAAAGACAAAGGCAGGCCCCTAGCTTTGCTATCCGAGTGCCATCCATTCTCACCCTTTACCTCTCAACGCCTCAGCTCCGGCATTCCCATCACATTGTTGAGGAGTTGGCTGAGACAGTGCGAAGAGTTTCACGGATGGGACTGTCAAGGAGACTCCTCACGCCTTCCTGACCTTGCACTCGTCAACTTCCGCGTCATTGACGTGGTTGACCATTGCCTGACAAAAGTCTCATTCCGATCTCGGTTCGTGGCATTGAGCTACGTTTGGGGACAGGGGAAGCAATATCTTGCTCTTAAGTCGAACGTTCATCTTCTCGAACAAACGGGGTACCTCGAGACGA
The DNA here is from genome assembly GCA_033296975.1 of Podospora aff. communis PSN243. Classification (NCBI taxonomy): domain Eukaryota; kingdom Fungi; phylum Ascomycota; class Sordariomycetes; order Sordariales; family Podosporaceae; genus Podospora; species Podospora aff. communis PSN243. The sequence continues at coordinate 7,621 of MU865967.1, read as the reverse complement.
TTGCATCTCAACTTCCCAAGACAGTGACGGACGCGATGGAGTTCACTCGGCAAATGGGAGAGCGCTACCTCTGGGTGGATGCCCTCTGCATTGTGCAGGATGACCCAGAGTCAGTTTTCTCTCTCATCGACAAGATGGACCTTATCTACGGTATCTCTACCTTCACCATCATTGCCGCAGCTGGTGACGGATCGGGGAGCGGCTTGCCTGGAGTAAAGCTGACGCCAAGAGTTGCCGAGCAACACATTGAGCAGATTACCCCTGAGGTCCAGCTAGCGTTGTTGCCTGATCTGGAAGCCAAGATGGAGAAAACCATCTACGAGACGCGAGCATGGACGTTCCAGGAGATGCTTCTCTCCCGCAGACGGTTCATCTTTCTCGAGGGCATGGCCTACTTTCAATGCGAGCGGCGAACTTGTCGGGAAGACTTTTGCCCCCGCAAACCAGACGTCGTCACATCTCTTCTCCAAGGTGCCGACACCAGCACATCCGCAGCCTCCTACTTCGGCAACCGTGCGGGACGCTTCTACGGCCCCGGCGAAACATGGGAACGGCTTGTACAGGCATACACACGACGTTCTCTCTCTGTCCAATCCGACATCCTCAAGGGGTTCCACGGTCTCCAGACGCAACTTGGTCAGCAAAAGAATATGCACTTCATCGCCGGCATGCCCATCGAGCATCTCGACTCTGCCCTCCTCTGGGCCCCAAAACGCCAAGCAACCAGGAGGAAAGACTTCCCGTCCTTCTCTTGGGCCGGGTGGACCAGTCAACCCATTTTATCATCTGCAACCTCCGTGACCCCCCATCCGTTTGTCTTCTTCGCCATGATTGACTACAGACCCTGGTACACTCACGAGACCTATATCGAATGGCACGGCGCAAACGAACACGGACAGCTGTCTACCCTCCTTCGCAGCGGTGACCATCCTGCATACACCTGGCTTTCTTCAAATTCCCCTCTACCCCTCAGAAGCAAACGATCCAAACTACCCAAAACTGACCTCTCCGGGCGCCCCCTCGTCCCCTCCAAGGCCCCCCAAAACAGCGTCATGCCCATCTCGGGCCTTCCCAACCCGCGCCGTCTCCTCCCGCGACCCAACACCCTGACGAAACCTCAGCCCCCTGCACAACCCCACCTCTCCTTCGCCGCGCTCGTATCCGATCACATCTTTATCGACGAGTACGACCTCACCTCCCAACCCCCTACGGGCCCCGACCCGAGTATATTCCGATTCTTCAACATCAGGTGTAAACGCCACGGGCAGATCTACGGGCAGGTCATTGTAACTGATAGTCTCGAGACGGAGCTTGGTGCCAGCGCGGAAGAATTACCGGCGGAGGTTACGGTTGTGGTGCTGGCGAATAGCATGTTGAAGATGGATTTGGATGTTCTTGGGACGGATAGGGGGGTTTGCAAGGGGGGTGCGGAGGGAAGTGTGGGAGGGGGTGTTAAGGGGGGTGAGGAGAGAAAGGGGGGTGCGGATGAGAAGGGGGGTGAGGACAAGGGAGGGGAAAGCAAGGAAGGGGAGGAGTGGCATTATGTTTTGGTTGTCAAGAGAAGAGGAGAGGGTGTGGTGGAGAGATTGGGGGTCGGGGTGCTGGCGAGCGATGTGTATCTTTGTGGGGAGGGGTTGAGGTGGGAGTGGGTGTATTTGGTTTGATGTGTGGTGTGAAACTTTATTTGATGAATTTTGGCCGTCATGTGACCAAAATGAACACCGGATAAAAAAACACACACGCCACAAGTGTGGTGTGAAGGATGAATGGGGAGTTTGCTGCTGTTGTTTTGCTTTTCGTTTGTGCCCTGACATCAATACTGCGGGCGACATAGAAACAAAGGCCTTGTCAGAGTGAATCGGAACTACCATCCCCACAGGATAGCAGCATCACAAAGCACCAGGAGTCAAGTGTGCCGTACCGAATCCGTCATCAATTGATAGCATCATACAGCGCCCATTGAAACACCAACTGCATCAAACAATATCAGTACAAATACACGCTCGCTAAAGCCGAGTCCCCAAACGCCAGCGTCAAGGCAGATGATGCATCTCGTAATCCTTCTCATCCGACTTCCTCGTCCGATAATCCACCACCACCTCGCTCGTGTGCACAATCTTGCCCGCCGGGCTGTTCTGGTTGTCCAAGATGCTCTTATCGCTCCAGTCATCCTGCTTCTCGCGGCCGGCGCGGGACCGCGTGGCCGTCACCACAACGGTGTTATTCCGCGTGCGCTTTGTGCCCGGGCCGTAGGTCTCCGCGCCCGTGGCGTAGTAGCGCCTGGTGGTGGTCTTGATGTCGCGGGCGAAGACGCGCAGGATGGGGATGCTGGCGGCGATGATGGTCACGCACGACTCGGCGTTGCCCCAGATGAAGAGGACGATTCCGTCGTCTAGGGGGTGTTAGTTGTGATTAGGGGTAAGATGGGGGAGCAAAGGGGGGCGACTCACAGGAGTCCATGGAGATCATCTTGGGGATGTGCGTGGTCTTGATGATGGCTGTGATGCCGGCAAAGATACCGCAGCTCATGGCTACGGCGACACCGATCTTCTCCTTGCGCTTCATCTGGAGGCCCCAGATGAGCTTCCAAGGGAGGAAGGCAAGCGTGAGATCCATGAGTGCCGAGTACGCTGTGGGCTCGTGTTAGTGACTGACATCGGAGGAGGAGCTTTTTGCACTCACCAGCTGAAAAGATGTTGTATCTGACAATTATCTCGGGCGACCAGCATGTGCCGGCCATAAACGGATGCCACGCCTTTTCGAGCGGCTTGCACGTAACCCAAACGAAGAGCGCGCTCAAGCCCATGGCGATGTTGGTTGTGATGATGCAGAACCAGATGAAATTCTTGAGCCAGCCGTCTGTCAGACGGAGCAACGTAAGGGCGAAGCTCGTCTTGGACCAGATGGCTGCTGTGAGGGACAATGTGCCGCCGACACTGATAGCCATGACCGTCTTCTCGATGTTGACAATGTCGAACGGGATATCCCAAATGTGTTTTCCGTATCCCAGCGTCGTCGCGTAGGTGAGCATGCAGGACTCGGTCGTGATGCACAGCCATGCGCCGATGAGGATGTAATCATCCCACCAAAGCCCTCGGTGTCGGAAGAACTTGGCGTACAGTCGGAGCATCAAGAAGACGAAGGATATGCCGATCAGGATCCAGATGGTCCGGACGAGGTGGGGGCCTGCATCATCGTGCGGGAGGGCGGCGAGCTCGGCCGGTGTTAATGGCGGAAGTCCTGCTGGTAAGCCGGGCTGCTGAGGCGCTCCTGGCGGCGGTCCGGGCAGCGGTGTCGTGAGCGGAACAGTTGTGAGGGAGCCGCCCGTGGGACCGTTGGGCAAGGTGTTGTTGAGGAGCTGGCGAACAACGGCCGTGAACCCCATGGTGACCGCTGACGGCGCGGTTGCACCAAGCTTCGACTGTCAAAACCGAAGGGGCGGATCGTGGAGACGTTTGTGGGGAAAGCGGCAGCGCCCGGCGCCGGCGTCTGGGCAGTGTCCACCATCTTATATTCGGGAACGTCCAGTGTCCACTCGAAGGGTTCGTTCCTGGGACGGATCGCGGCTGATGTGCTTGACAGCTAGTGCGTTGCAGTTTTGCTTGAATTAAAAATGCAACGTCTGAGCGCACACCTCTAGCGGTTTCGTCTCGAAAGATTGGCTGCCCTCACCACCCCATCGGCACGCTCGACGTCGGCAGCCATAACCGAAGGGGGCAGCTGCTTCCCTGTGTCGCAGTCTGGACTGCCGCCCCCCCTGCCACTTTCATGCGGGGCCTAATTGGGGATGGCGAGCCCACCACCTTCATTGCGTCGTCGGCCTCTCACGGCTCAGCACGGCTTCCCGCAGCTTCCCAAGATCTGCCAGCCTTAAACAGCAACGCTACACTGTCGACTTTAACCGGCGAGTGCCCAGAGGCCGACCCAGCTTTCCGCCCGACCCCTAACGCTTGGACGGGTCATGAGTCGTGTGTGCCGTCTGATACCGGGATGCCAGCAGGCTGGCTAATCTATTATCAATGGGGATTGTCGGTCGGCCAAACTATTGGGTGCCGGCGAGTCAGCGCCGTTCGCTCTTTGCGGTCGTCGGAAAACTCGGGGGCTGAGGGATGCATGTCGGCCAAATCGAGCGGGGCTTCTGTCAGTAGTGTGCTTCTCGACGTCCGATGGCGACGAGTCGGGCACGGGCCCCGAGACATTTGCTGGGGAGGTGAATGTCTTCTAGATCGCTGCCATTCCGAGCCTAGGCGCAAAGAGTCCAGAGTCAGCGTGTGGTCCTTTCGGTGATTAGGAGTCAATGCGCCATCGGAGAATTATGTCTCAACTAACCGTAGCATGATTTTAGCCCGCTGTCAGTGTTCGCGACTTTGGACCAAAGTCGGCACTATCTCGAATCGGCTTCGTCAATGAGCAGGGAGTATTCCGATACGAATCTTCCATTCTTCTCGTGCTGGCGTCGGCGCAGCAGCAGGACAGCGAGGGCTGGGGGCGCGCTTGGCGCCGGAGCTGACCTCCGGTCGTCGGTCGGACCCCGCATCTTGCATCGAGTGGCTGCCACGTTGGAAATCTCTGGGGTTGAGCCACAGAACGCCATCCGTCATGTCGGGACAGCGCCCTGTGCTCGTTTCGCTTCCGGTAAACAGGATCAAACGGGTGGTCTGGCACCTCGAAAAATCATGCTCTCCCAATCGCGACTGCCCGTTTCACCATTGAACCGGCACCCTCGGATTGGGCGCCGCAACAAGGATGATTAACGTCGTCTCTTGGAGCATGATCTGAACTCTGTGCGGCTGAGATAAGAACGGGGGAGTGAATATTCGAGTTTGATGTTTGTGTTGGAACTGCGTGCCTTGGGAGACCGAGCCCGCAAGCTCATGCGGGGCCGATTCGGTCCCGGCAAGACCAACGATCTCCGCTCTTCCAAAAAATTCGGTCCTCAGGCAGCAAACCCCAGTCATCGGCCGCAGTGCGCGGATGGTCGTGAACGCCATGGCCAAGCACCAATCGGCGAGAATGCCGCCACATCCCGAATGCATCTCGAAGCCTTGTCTCGACATCGACGACACCTCATCCTCGGATGTTGGATTCTATCTGCATCATCGGCCATGCCGTCCCCTGAACCTTGAATGTGAGCTTGCCTGCAGAGAAAACTTGTGTCGTCCGAACACTCTTTTACACTCCACGACATCTCCCACGTGAGCTTCCCATCGCAGCACCGGCATGGCGCATCTGGTCCCCGATGCGCCATTTCAATTCCCACTTCAGCTAACAGCGAGGGAGCCACTACGATGCGACTGATCAACACCAAAACTCTTACGCTCCAAGAGTACACTGCCAAGCCACCGCCCTATGCCATCCTGTCGCACACATGGGAGGACCAAGAGGTCACCTTCCAGGATATGCAGCGGGCAAAGGTGGCGGCTAAGCTCAAGGGATTCCGCAAAATTCGTGGTTGCGCAAAAGAGGCCTCAGCCAACGGCTATGAGTGGATCTGGGTCGACACCTGCTGCATCTAAGAATGTTCACCCAACCACTAAGCCCTATAAAAGAGGGTGCGTTTGCCGCTGTAAACGCAGGTCGCTGACATGCTCTGAACCCGTAATGAGAGGGACTCGTAACTACCCACCAAGACCGGGGCCATGTTTTCGGCCCTCCCTTTAGCTAAAGAATCCTCCCCCTCCTCCCCCGTGAGCCGCCTAAGACATCAAAAGGCCCACTAATTTAACATTTACTAATGTTTGCTACTTTACTTTTTCTTAACTGACAAGAATTTATTTATATCTTCATCATCGTTTTAAAGTGGGTAAATAAAGTCTTTTTATGTCAGACAGTAACGGTTAAAGATGCCGGCTAGTGTCAGAAAGAACGGGGTTCTGGCGAAAGCTCCAGAATCGACTAGATGTTACGACCTGCTTCAGAGACTACCGAGGTGCTCTGATGAAGACAGATCGTAGTAGCGGACGTGAGTCTCTCCAAGACTGAGAAATTCCCTATTGGCCGGGTGACACAGTGCTCCGTACCTTCGCAGTCTCGTTGGCACCGCAGAATACGGAGATAGGTCGATTTGGACCGGGGTCGGGGTCACCTCGTGGGTCGTCACACGTTCCTGACACCACACTTCATGGCGTTCTGGGCTTCCGCCTTGTAAGGAAATACCCCTGGCACTAAGCCCCACACAACCCCTAAGACACTAAGCACCACCGGCTTGTATTTAGACCACGGCCCTCGCACACCTCTCTGCTCAGGCCAGGTTGAAATCTTACCCCTTTGCCAATTCTTGCTCGCCGCCACTGTGACCACCTTGATCAGGTGTACCTACCTGCCTTTCCTTACACGCCTAGATCCTTTTCTGTCTGACAGTATGCACCCTCCTTAGTCAACTAGGAGATTAAAGTGATTAAAACGTTATTTAATGACCTCTAGGAAGGAAGCACAGGCAGGATATTACGTATTTATGACTAAATCATTCGAAATTAGGTAAGGCCCAAATTTGGAACCGTGGTTGGGAACTGCCAAGGCACGACATCGCTGTAATGGGCCCGAATTCTGGGCCACACGGTCCCAAATTTTAGCTCAGAATATGCCAGTACATGCCATGGGATGGTACAGAATATTCTAGCTTAATCTTTAGGATAGTATATAGTATCCCAGCTCGGAATTCGGGTTGGTACATTGTATCCCAGCTTCCAATTTGGTATGTTACTTAATTTACCAGCACCTATAGGATACCCTGTAGTACACGGGTGTGTAACGGGATGCCCTAGAATATACCGGTACACATGAGATGTCTCAGAATATACCAGTACAAGCCCTGAGATAGTACACAGACCAGCTGAATTCGCTCTACCCGGTGGCTTCATGGATTGCAGCAAATGGGAGTTTAACCGCGACCCTTTTCTCTTTAAATAATCTGCACTCTTTTACGATGTAGTAGGTTTGATAGCCCGCCATTATCGATGGCTCCTTGGACGAGCGAATGTGACTCTGTCACCACTCCTACCACGTAGTCCGCTGTGACAATGGGTAACCACAGAGTGCTGTAGGTGCGGCTTGGAACAGTATGTGGCCCTGTGGGCGCTGAGCAAATCTATTCTGATCACAATAATTGCCTATGGCCTCGAAGGTTATTGCCTTCCGAGATACATGCTCGGCCTGATGGCCATTTTGATGCTGAGGTCCTCTGGGACCGAAGTTCTCTGTCGTTCCGAATGATGACCCGTAGGCGCTCACTAGCCTAACCTTCCTAGCCGCCATGGCTTCGATACGGCTCAATTGGCGCAATCAAGGTTCGCCGGGGCGAACCTTGATAAGCTCTCGACGGAACCACCGAGATTCGGTGAGCCGTGGTACCAATCCAGGTGTCAGGGGCGTTCAGCGTGTGACAAATATCCAGCGGCATTACCGCACATCATTAGAGAGTCATATAGGCGTTGTGGCCAGGTAGACTCGTGGCTTATCGGTATAGGTGATGAATATGTTTAGAGATTGGTCCCTAGCGTAAGCCGCCAGCGATAAAAGGGCTGCACGTGTCACGATCCCGGTCATGACCACCAGGAGCACAGACCACATGTAGCTAGCCAATCATTGGGCCCAGGGTGCAAAGACCCACAAAGCCCTGACG
>MU865966.1:205187-276441 GCA_033296975.1 Podospora aff. communis PSN243 | reverse complement strand
ATTATATTATTATTCATATAAGGAGCGAGTTTGCTCTGTACCAACCTACCTTTGGACAGAATATGGCGGGGATCTGGCAGTCTTCAGTGCATGGCCAGTTCCCTCAGGGGTATTCGGGCGGAGAAATGCAAACTGGTTTTGTCATTCACATGGCGTGCCTAGGGTGTAGGGATGGATGTGACGGATCTGGGTAAGTAACTAGGTACCTTCTCTCTTCTCTCCGGAGGCACCAGTCTGCGCTTTTTATAAAGAGTGCTGGGAAGAAAATCACCACACACGATGGCACACTCTCACCCCAGCCCACGTCGACCTGGACGCTTGGTGGTTCCAGTGAATGCCCTCGCAACCAAGTCCTGAACCCTTCATTCCACCCGTCATCAACATGGAGTCCCAGGCCCGCACTCCATTGTACGCCCCTACCATCCCAGTGGCCGCCCCAACTCAGGAAGAATGTCCACCCATAACTATCACGGAAGCCCACGCTCCATCGTACGTCCCTGCCAGCCGAGCGCCCGCTTCAACCCAGGGTGAAGGGCTACTCAGAACTGCCATGGAAGCGCACGTTCCATCGTACTTCCATGTCATGCCAGTGGCCGCCCCAACTCAGGAAGAATGGCCAGCCAGAACTGTCGCGGGAGCGCGCGCCCCATCGTACGCCCCTGCCAGCCCAGAGTCCGCTCCAAACCAGGGGGAATGGCCGCCCAGAACTGTCACGGGGCAGGTGAGTCTTCCCAAAGAGAGTGCCAAAGGTACTCTTGTCCGTCGCGCGGAACTGAGACTGATAAGCGGGTGTCCTGGCAACCTGATTCGGGGCAGAAACTCAATGATATTCTCCTTCATCTGTTGCCGCAATTTGAAGCAATACTTGATGCAGAGATCCAGAAGTTGTCAGATCAGTATCTAGAAAGCTCGCCGAAAGGAGTCCCTCGGCATGAGATTCCGGTTCATGCCGGCTTGGATGATATAAGGGGCAGTCACGGGCACGCAACAGAGTCGAAAAATGGTAGACCTTGGTCAAAGCTTTGATGGCGCGAACGATACAAGCGTCCGGCGCTGGATGGCGATTCGAGTGCAGCATCGCCTGGTCAGGATAGTATGATTACGTCCCGAGAAAAGCGCAAGTGGTGGAGGTTCAGAGCCAATCTGGGCTGAACCACCTAGGTGCAATCCCACACGCTACGGTTTCAACACCGAGGAAAACTAGGCCTAGTTTGTTTTTTGTTTGCAAAGAAATTTCGTTGTTCTTCCTTTAGTACGTACACCCGCTATCTAACGAAATGAAACTCGAATCCCTTTGAGATCTATACACCCTTTACAACAGTGGGTTTATAACCTTTGTATAAGTGCTCCTAAAGCCTCTTAAAAGGTGTTGCCAGCCCTGTGGGGCTCGCAACAGCTGCAGGGAGTTGTATAATGATACATATGTCAAGTCTTATCAGTTTTCATAGCTTTTACAGAACTACCTGCTTTATTATTTGGATTATCTTCCAGTAGTATACTTGAACTACTAGTAATAAAGTTATAATGCTGTCAAATAAGATAATAACAATAAAGGCAGTCCTTATCAAGGTACCTTATTGTTATAGCCATAGTGCCATCGTCAGCCGTCTGGTATCAATGATTGACAGAGGGCCGTCCCTGGGACGAAAGGAAGGTGCCATCCTTTGCGCTCGATCTTGTGAAGACTGGAGCTTCTGCCTCACTCCTCGTGGCCTCTAATGCTCTCAGGGCACCCTTTCCTTGCTTGTCATGTGTTTTGGTTAGGAAATTTGTTATCAGCCACGGAAAGAGACGCCGGGAGTCCGGTACCGCATAAACCAGGGAGCCTGTATTATCAGGGAGCAGAACCATAGAACACGTGCAGATAAGCTTTTTAACGATTGGCGGTCGGGTCCGGGATGGGATGCTTGTCAACTTTATCTACACTAATACGGGGTCGAAGGGTCCGCGGGACCGTCGTGGCGCTCTCAAGGCGGGAGGGGCGGCCGCCTGGGCGAACCTTGACGGGTGGCCCCCATTTGGTGGCACACGTCCCCGAGAAAGGTACGGACCGCAGTATCCGGGTTTCCCTGGCTATTGTCGTCGGTGTTGACCTCTACGCAGTCATGCAACAGCTCGCAAACCCCAGTGCCCGAGTACCCTCTCGAAGAGGAGCGTCAGCAAACACGAAGGACTGCTCAATCGACAGAAACTTCCGCCATCGGAGCCCTCAATGCGCCATCGGACGCCATCCGCCGATTCTGTCAATTGAGGACCGTACGTGGACACCTAAAATCTGATAAGGTAGCGCCGCGTGGATCCGGTCACATCCAAGGCGCCACGGAGGCTGCCCTGGAGGGCCAAACGCGACCCACAGCGTGAGACGGGAGGCGCAAACAAGCTTTGGGGTGGCGCGGGGAGGTTCCCGGGACGGATCTCAGGGGAAGCCACATGGGGATCCGGAGCACGAGGTGTAGAACCCACCCTGGCCTTGCAGAACGAATATAAACCCCTTGCGGTCACCCAGACACTGTCGGGTTTGTTCAGCAGGCCTCATTCTCAGAGCACAGGTTGTCCTGCACCGGCTCCGAGACTGCAGACCCGTCCAGCCCGAACACAGCTTCAAGTCACGGTTGTCGCCATCATGGTTGGCGTACAATCGGCCATCCTCGCCGCGGGCATTGCCCTGCTGCCGACCCTCGTTTCTGGCCACCAGATGAACCTGGATCCCATTTGCGGCTACCGGGGTCCCATTCCCTTTGAAAATGCCACCATCAACGCACCCGTCGATGAGAACGGCAGAAACACGTACCTGGGTAAGCTTCGTCGGGGTGCTATAGCTGAGGATTTGCGCTGACAGGGACTTGGGTAGGATTCAAGTACTTCTCCGAGAGCTACATTCCCGATCTGTGCGCGGCAGCCTGCACAGCCACCAGCAACTATCACAGGAATCATCCTGACGAGAACGGCGATTACGTAGAATGCGTCAGTCTTCCTGTATTCTCCCTTTGACCCAACTTGAACGCTGACGATGTACTTTGCGCAGAAATTTTTCCTTGCTTACATTGTATTCGACAAGAATGATGTCGCAAAGGGCCTCCATTGCTCCATGTATTCTCGGGAATACGATGTAAGTCGACCTTCATTTTCTGCTGGCGAGCATGAGGATAACACATGCAGGTGTCGTATGCCACGAACAATGGCGATGGGGATTCGAGGATGCGCCACGGCAACGGATGGGTGAGCGACCCTGGGACCTGCCACACCTCGTCCAACAAGACCATGCCTCCGACGACCAAGTATACACATCCGCACACCAAGCATTGGCCGCTGACAGGCAAGGGCAAGACGGTAACCCAAACCATCACGGAACCCGGCTTTACCACCACAGTGTCACACCCGACAACCCTGACGCTGCCTGGAGTCACGAAGACGATTACTACCCCTACCACGATTACAGTGGGAGGCTCAGTGACCACCGTCACGAAACCTACGACTCTTACGCTTCCTGGTCAGACAGTAGTCGTCACGAGTGACCAGACGGTCACAATCACTGTGTCAGGAGGACGTGAAAGGACTGAGGTCACTTCGACCACGACCACAACCACGACGACGGTTGCCAAGACTGTTGACAAGTCCGTCACCGTCACCTTCACGCAGCCTACCACCATTTCTCTCCCAGGCACAACTCTCACGGTTGGCAAGAACGAGACAATTACCATCACTGTGCCGCGTGAGACCACAGAGACGGTGAAGGTCACCACGACTGTCGACAAGACCAAGACTATCACGGGCCCTGGATCAGTCACTACAATCACGGAGCCCACGACGGTCACAACTCCAGGCGGAACCGTCATTGTGACCAAGGGAGAGACGGTTACACTTACGCTTCCAGGGCAAAAGACCACCGAGACTGTCAAGGAGACGCGGACTTTGATCACTACGACAACAGTCCCGGTGGTAACCACTACCACTATCCCAATCACCACGGTTGTGTCCCAGACGGTGACTGTGCCCACCACCCTCACCATTGGCGACAAGACGACTGTGACGATTACCAGAACGACTGTCATTGATGTCACCAAGACTCTTGTGTCGACAGTGGTGACAATCTGCCAGACGACGACTAAGCATGGCCATCCTCACGAGCCTGAGACGACAAAACCTGGCCACCCTCACGAACCGGAAACAACTAAGCCCGGTCATCCTCATGGGCCCGAGACAACCAAGCCCGGCCATCCTCACGAACCCGAGACAACCAAGCCCGGCCATCCTCATCAGCCCGAGACGACTAAACCTGGCCACCCTCATCAACCCGAGACAACCAAGCCTGGCCACCCTCACGAACCGGAAACAACCAAGCCTGGTCACCCTCATCAGCCCGAGACGACTAAACCTGGCCACCCTCATGGGCCAGAACCGACAAAACCCGGCCACCCTCATGAGCCCAAGCCTGGTCACCCTCATGACCCGAAGCATGAGCACCCTCATGAACCAAAGCCAGGACACCCTCATGAGCCCAAGCCTGAGCACCCGCATGACCCGAAGGATGAGCACCCTCATGAACCAAAGCCTGGACACCCTCATGAGCCCAAGCCTGAGCACCCGCATGAGCACAAGCCTGATCACCCCCATGAACCCAAGCCCGGTCACCCCCACGAACCAAAGCCTGAACACCCTCACGAGCACAAGCCTGGCCAACCTCATGACTCGAAGCCTGAGCACCCTCACGAGCCCAAGCCTGAGCACCCGCATGAGCACAAGCCTGATCACCCTCATGAACACCCTCACGAACACCAGCCTGATCACCCTCATGACCCGAAGCCTGATCACCCTCACAAGCCGCATCCCGAACGTCCTACAATCACCCGCACCCCAGATCACGGAATCATGGCTGCAGTGGTTACGAGCGTGGGCACCGAGAACTCCCTCCTGGCGAGAGCGAATGGAGCCAGGTTTGCCCAGGTAAGAGTCCCGATCCATTGAAGTGATTGACTAAGCTGACCCTTTAGCCTCTTACCTTGACCCGGGTCGTGAGACAGTAGGTATAATTCCAATCCTCGGGCGCGAGCAGTCACTATATTAGCTTCCATTGAGCTGGTGGGACGCAGGCAGGGCGACTCGGAGTGCCGCCCCAAAATAAAAGTTACTGAAATTCTCCAGACCAGAAAGGTATATAGAACAGCCCAAGTCAGATTGTAAATAAAGGCCAGATTCTCTCATTGGTGCCAACACTGTGAACATTCGCTTTCAGTTCAGTCGATCCCCCACTCGAACTGGCATGCGCTCTCCTTAAGCCTCGCCCCGAAGCTTGGCAATCCTCTTCTTGGTCCCCTCAATGACAGCCTGCTCATCATAAATCCCCGTCACGCTTGGATGCGCCGCGACAGCTTCCACCCATCTGGCCGTATTTGGCGCCTCCTTCTTCACCGACTCCCACAGCTGCTTTGGATACACATCCGCCTTGCTCAGACTAATCAACCTCAGCGCAAACGACCCCGTCAGAACCTACACCATGGTCAGCACTCTCACCCCCTTTCACACCCTACCCAGGTACGAAAGAAAAACTCACCTCCGCCTGCGTCAACCTCTCACTCCCATCAAAAAACGGCTTCGCGTTCCCCAACTTGGGCTCAACCTCCTTGACCAACACCCCCACCGCAGCCTCCACCACGGACGCTTGCTCCTCGGCCGTCTTGGCGGCGAACAGCTTGAAGAGCTGCGCTTGGAACTTGCTGAACCACGCGTCCACGAACAGGTCGATTCTCGCGCGCTTGATGGCGTATGAGGGGTCGTCGCGCGCTGGCAGGAGGTGTGAGGGGTATTGGTTTGCGAGGAAGTCGGAGACGATGGCGGATTCGATTAGGATTTCGCCTGTTGGTGGGTGTTAGCTATCGTGTTGATTTGGCGCTGGGGTGGCTTTTTCGCTCGGATGATGCAGGGGGTGGTTCGGCATGAGATAATGGGGTGAAAGATAATAAGAGGGGCGGAAAGCAGCGGGGATTTGAGCCGTACGTACCGTTGAAGGAGAGAGAGGGGACGAGGCCGCGGGGGTTGATGGCGAGGTATTCGGCGGTGCGGGGGGTGTCGAGGTCGATTGTGACTTCTTGGAAGGGGAGGGAGAGTTCGGCGAGGGCGATGTGTGCGCGGTGGGCCCCTATTAGGTATTAGTTTTGTGGTTTAGAGAAAGGAAGTGGGATCTTATTACATGGGCAGCGGCGGTTGGTGTAGAGGATGAGGTTGTCGGTCGCCATGGTGGTGGTTGAGGTCTTGGACCGTGGGGTGGAGTGGGACTGTTGAAGTTCAGAAAGTGGAGGTTCAAGTTGAAGTTGAAATTGGAATTGGGGTTGGAATTGGGAATGACGGGATGACGCGTGTACGAGTCGGTGGACACGTGCGACTTTATATCGCGAGACGCTCGCAAGTCTTGCACCATCGATGGCGCTATCGAGCGGGTGGGTGCGAGCCGGGCAAAGCGGGGATTTCTAAGCTTCCCTCAACAATGCCCCGCTTCGTGACGGCACCGCTTGTGCTACCTCGCACTACCTACCAACAATGGCTTTGAAATCACGCCGGCTCCAGCTCCGGTGCCGAGACCGGCAGCCAATCCGCGATGGGCTCGTTGGTGTTGATGAGGGGGGTTGGTCCGTGACGATGCTTTAAGTCCGAGCCTGTTGGTTGCTTCGGTTTCTCTCGTGTCCAGGACGGAATCGGTTCCGGGCGGGGCCGAGCAGCGACTGAGTCGCCAACCAGCCGCAAAAAGGGGAGACACCTTCGGCCAACAAAACCTGGACTCCACCCCGTCAAGGCATTTCGTGCCCCCACAACTGCCAACGGGCATCTCGCTGCGGGGCCGGCCGATGGGTGCCCATTGCATCACGAGGTGCACGCTCCGCCCGGAGCCTCTCCGAGAAAGGGGCCGGGGATGGCCAAGCTGTCGGGTGCTAAAGTTACAGCGCTCCATTGTTCCGGAACGTCAGCTGCCGACGCCGAGGAATTGGGCCGCCTGTGGCCAATGCGCGGGTATTAGAGCCAAGCGCATTTAGACTGGCAGTTCCCCCTTCGGTCGCACTTCGAGGCCGCTCTGCCGTCCGCTGTTGAGTGCTGCTGTTTCGGCTAAACCAGCCGACCATCCATACAACGTGCGTAGCGCAATCAAGGCGCCGCTGGCAGGACAAGAAGCCGAAAAACATATTAATCAATTCAATGTCAACCAGGTGCGCCAATTCTGGTCGACCCCGTGGGGCACACTATGAGCGAACCCCATGGGGGACGGGCAAGGGGGAAGATAAATAACGTCGGCTCGCCACGATGCGGCTCCAGACCCAAACCTGGTTGGCATCTGGTTGACACGTCTTGCACTGAATCCAGTCACAATGAAGGGACAAGGCCTTTTCGCGGCGGCCATCGCGCTCGCAAATGTGGAGCTGATTCAAGCACACACCTTCATCTGGGTAAGCAAAGCCCTTTCAATCCTCTAACAAAAAGAACCCAAGAGCTGACAGACTCAGGGCGTCTATGTCAATGGCGTCGACCAGGGCCTCTTCAACGGCATCCGCATCCCGGCCTACAACGGGCCTCCGCCAAGGGGTTACGCAAACTCGCCCGTGAAGGACGTCAACTCGATCGACATCCGCTGCAACGTCATGGGCGACCACCAAAACCCCTACACCATCAAGGTCCAGCCGGGAGACAACCTGACCCTTGACTGGAAGCACAACAACCGGACCAAGGCCGACGACATCATCGACTTCTCCCACCACGGTACGAAATTTTGAAAGCTCTGAGTCTAAGAACCGCACTAACACCCAGCAGGACCCATCCTGGCGTACCTCTCGCCCGACCCGCCCCGTGAGAACTCCTTCGTCAAGATCTTCGAAAAGGGCAAGTACGAAGAGGGCGCCACCCCCTTCGCCCCCGGCAAGTGGGCCATCTCCTCGGAACTCAAGGCCAACAATGGCCACATGAACATCCGCATCCCCGCCGGGCTCAAGGCCGGCTACTACCTCCTCCGCGCGGAGCTCATCGCCCTCCACGAAGGCGACGCCCGCTTCGACCAGAACCCCATCCGCGGCGCGCAATTCTACCCCAACTGCGTGCAGCTCGAGGTCACGGGCGACGGCACCGTCGAGCTGCCCGAGGGCGTGTCCTTCCCGGGAGCGTACAAGGTCGACCACCCGGGAATTCATCACGATGTGTACTGCAGCACCAAGACGACCAGCCTCAAGGTGCCGTGCACGACGACGTACCAGATCCCCGGCCCGACGGTGTGGTCTGGTGCGTGGCCCGATACGACGAGCGTCGCGCTTGGCCCGCAGGTGGGACCGGAGACGGCGACGCCGTGGAGTCGGTGGATTTCGAGGTCGGTGGTGACGAGCGCGACGCTGAACGGGAGGTCGGTGGCGCAGGTGCTGGGGACGTCGACGTATCAGGCTTCGTGGTCGGCGGCGTATGTGACGCCGACGCCGGTTGCCTGATTTCGTTTGTGAGGAGGGGCGCATTTTGGATTGCTGACATTGAGAGGAGGGTCTGGGGAGTGCGAGAGCGAGAGAGCGAGAGAGATTTCATTGTCGGCGAAGCGGCATGGAGGGGAGGAAGGGAAGCATGAGGGAAGGAGTGGGAGGAGGAAGGAGCGATACACGCTGCTAGGCAGAGAGGTCTTGGGCAAAGATCCGATCTCGATGTGTTGACTGGAAATTAAAAAGTATCCCAAACTTCAATCATGGAAAATCAAGGAGACAATCCGTCCATCACTGTCACCGCATTGCCTGTGTCACAATCGCTGATCTCGATGGGTCGAGGGGTTACGGAGTAATCAATTGCCGGCAAGAAAGCATCCCAAATCACCGCAGTTACATGTACCTTACCGGGCTCTCAGGCCGTGTCACAAGCAAGCTTGCTCTGCTTCGCGCCGCATCAACCTCGTGTGGTCCCGCATCGCTGCCTACCCCGTCATGTGCCGCACGGCGTGACTGCATGGCGGCGCGGTCACGGAGGCGGTCAAATGAGTTTGGGTCATGCCACGAGGCGATGCCCACGGTTACAGCTTTCCCCAGGACGCAAAGGCCACTCGCAACGTCGACTATCGACGCCGAGCGGTGGCGGGTTGCGGCGCGGACGGACAGGGGCACGATGTGCCGCAACGTTGGAATCTTGCGATCTGCATTCGTCCAAGCTGCGGCTTAGGGGCGAGGCACGGCGCGCCAGCCGTTCGGGAATGCCCCCTTTGGTCTGCCGAGATATGATATCCTTGTTGATGCTGTCGCAAACAAGTGCTCAGGTTGCGAAAGCGTGGGCGGTTAGCTCGAGATAGTGTGGGCTGGAGTTGCGCGCACCGTGACGCATGCGAAGGCCAGGAGAAGACGGAAATTGACGCCGCGCAAGAGTCCAAGCGGTGAGCGGTTTTATTTTAATTAGAAAGTGACAAATTGCCCGAAAAATCCCCGGGTAGGTGTCCCGGCCGTATATCAGAGCAATTAAGAGGTTGTTGATTGTTGTGATTGTCGATGATCTGCGAACCGTCATCATGAACATTTCATGCCTCGGCAACGGTGGAGAGTCAGCAGGCCTGAGACAAGCGAGCACCGTCTAATAGAGTGAAAAAAAGCACTAAATCAATAACCAATCGGGTATGGTGTAGTGGCTAACATCGCTGACTCTCATTCTGAGCACTCAGCAGCCCGGGGTTCGATTCCCCGTTCCCGAGAGACACTTCTTCTTTTTTTGGTGCCTCGCATTCCTGGCCCTCGTCGACAGCTCCTTCCATCCGATGTTGGAGGTTTCTCTCGGCAATGACAGGGCAGGAGCGGTTGTCTCAGCGTTAGCGTTCCCAAAGCGGCTCACCTTGCGTCACTTGGGCTTGTTCCTTTTGCTTAGGGCTGATATCAGAAGTGCTTATCCCTGTGCGAGCGTGTTTCTGGTGACTGCTAGCGTCTTTTTTTCCAACACTCTTCCATCTGTCACCATCCTGTCGGGCTCGAACCTCGCACCTCAGAGGCGCAGTTCTGCTCGAGCAGGTGGGATTTATGCGCTGCATCGGTATTTTCCGCCGCTGTGGCGGCTCTCTTTGACTCTTGATCGTCCTCCCTACTGCTGCCTTTTCGACGTCGACCGATAGCAATGCCGGGCAGAAAATTCACGTCCAGTCTCCGCCTCGGAGGGACAATCAAGATGCACCGCGCCGCTCACTTGGACCGCGCCGCGGCATCACATCGAGTCGAGCGTCTCACGCGCGCTTGGCGATGATCGCGGAGACTACAGTCGATTCGGGCGCGATAGCTGCAGTCATGCAATCCCAGCACACCTGACTCGATCTTGACAGCGCCGAGACACGACACCAAGAAAGCGCGAGCACTCGGACCTCATCAGCCATCAGCTTCATCCATGCCTGGCCATCAGCCAACAGGCTCCCGCCGCGGATCACCCGTTGGGCCCCAGACCCGGTGGCGTCAACGGATGCGCACGTTGGGCCCACGCCCACGGCAGCCCCGGCACTGACTAGTTCACTAACTACACTGGGTAGCCGAGCGGGAGTTGTCTGCAGCCCGTCCTTTCCAAGTTCCCCGCCCCTGTGGTGCCCCTGGTTCGACCCTCCGTCCCCCGTCCCCGTCTGCCACGCAACCCCTCGCTGACATCAGACCCCTGGACATACCAGTATCCGCGCAACATTTCTTTCCAGCTCCACAGCTCTAGGTCGCGCATTTTTTAACGTCCGAGCCCGTGGTGATGCGATGGCTAGCTCATCCGTCAGAGCCAGGTTCAGGTGTTCCGTCCGCCCGGCGCATGCGGACGCCGAATACGACTCGCCCGCGTGGGGTGGCCCAGGACGAGGAGCACGAAGGAATACCACACGGTCCACTAACAGCTCCGAGTGAGGTCCCAGTGTGCGGCACGACGCACGTAAGTGAAGGGTGGCGCCTCCCCCGTTCCCCGGGTTCAGGGGTCAAAGTCCCGGGACTGCCCCCCTGGGTCGCTCCCGACAGCAGCCAGTGCGGCCCTCGATGACAGCGCTGCCGCTTCACTGGCTGCTCGCCATTCTCTACCTCCGACACTCCGGCTCGCACGGACCCAAGAGACAACGTCGTCATATCAGTCCAGCTTGCGCCTCTCACTTGCGCTGGCGAGCCGCACCACTTGATTGGCTCCGAGCATCGCTCACGGCGAGTCCAGCTCCAAGGACAAACATCGCATGTCCAATGGCGAGCCCAGCATCCGTCGTAGGAAGCTTTGTCATTGATCTCGCGGTGGGCGCTGCGCATGAATCCCTTGCTGGTCGGATCATGGAGCGTGTTCTGCCTGCTCGGATCGCGAGGGTCCCGCATCGAAAAAAACGGACGATTCCCGGAAGGGCCTATATCACCGATGGCCTTTCTTCGGAGCCTCGGAGTTCCCGGCGCTCAAGAGTCCCGTGATATGGCCCGATCGCTATTTTCTTCGCAACGAGAAGCGAAAAGACCGAGTGCAGGTCCTGCGGGTTCCAAGGCGCGAACCTTGCTTCCACAGGCACGCGGACGGCTGGTACCGAATATTGTTGCGGGCAGAAGTGACCTGTAGGTTTTTTGCTGTAAGCCCATGGTGACACCAACAACGCCAACAGGCACCACCGTCGTCACTGTGGGCAGATGGCGACGAGAAAACCGAGAAAATCCCTGGAAATATGGAAGTTGATTACAGGTTCAGGGTTCACGTGTTTGATGCGACTGCAACGACTCTAGGCAAAGCCCCGATATACGGAAAAGCGCGCTCAGCACTAGCATTTTGTCGAGAGGATGACCGAGGTTCCGGGTTGCATGGCCCCCCCCGCGACGGACCAGGTTCACGGTCCCAATCGGCACGATTCCCTGTCGTTTATCCTCGCAGGCGTCCCGGCTACAGGGGACTGGGACACCCGGCGTGGGCAAAAAATGAAAAGGGCCCGGACGTTGGAGGTCGTTACAGGGCCAATTGCATTGTCGCGTCATTAATCCGCAGCGTAGCGAAGGGGGCCACGTTATAACGCCCCTTTTGCTGGGAAATGACCAAACCGTCCAACGTCGATTCTTGGGTCCAAAGTCATCCACCCTTTTCCACTTGCGCACTTGCGGCACCCTCGGGTAACTGGCAGCCCTATCAGGCGCAGCAACAGCGACGAATGGCCCAGACACACCCGAAGAAAAAAGAGGGTGGGGTGGCGGTTCCAGCAAGAGACCTTTCTCGACTGGGTCCAGCGTCCCGTCACCTGCAGTTGGTGTGCAGCACGAATGGGGCACTGCACCCTCTTGTATCCTCCGCGCGCAGACCGCCCTCGTCACGATGCTGCAGGGGGTGCCGGTTGGGGATTGGGAAATGCGAAATCTCAAGACGCTAGGGACAAACAAATCTTCATGGGAGGGTTGGGTTGTACGCGACAACCTAGCTAGGCGAACTGCCCTCCGACCTGTCTGGTCTAGTCCACTCTGACTGGAGGTGATCCTCTCGGCGGAACGGTGTTGACCCGACAAATTCAAGCCACACACCCAGCACCTAGACTGACAGGCAGACTTGCGTAAGTGAGTCGGTCACCGGCGACGATATATATATCTGCCAGTCGACCTTGCTACTCGTTGGTGGATTTCATCAAGTTCATCCTCTCGGCATCCATCACCAACTGCACACACTTCCCACAAAGCGTCCGCACAGACAACACCCTGTCACATATCAACAATCTCTCTCTTCTTTTTGGACCAACCCACACCCGCTGTCTTTCCTCCCTCGGCAGTTCTCTTCGCCACACCAGCGAATTCGGCAGACATCATCTCTTGAACACACCCACCAAAATGAACCAAGACACGAAGGCCACCGCCTGCCACGACTCCATGTCGATGAAGTACTGCGACCACAACCTCTCCCACGGATGCACGGCGACGGTGCTGCCTACCGAGAGCCTCTGCAGCTCGTGCCAGAAGGGTTACTGCTAGACGCAGCCAAGACGGAGACACACGGCCCTTGGTCACACCCAACGCACGCCTTCCCGTCCCGCCCAGCAGGTTGGACATGTGTCGTGCGCGTGTGCATGTGCGTGACTCAGCTTGGGTGGGCTTCGGTTAATACTACCACGAGGGTATGCTGCCAGGAGGGTATACTGCTAGGAGGCTATGGGGTATGTCAGGTCTAGGTGCAGTGCCGGCCGGGCTGGATGGCTGGGCGTGACGCCTGTTTTCGGGGCGAGGACGGGGACGCAAGTTGAGGGTGCGGCTGAGCGGGTTCCAGTCTTTTGGGTAAATTGGTTATCGAGTCACCGACGGCGTACCGACGGTGTGGTACCGGGTTGACGTAATGGAGCTGTAGGGAGAGTGTTTCCTTGGTCCGGTTGATTGGGTGTTCGAGTCACATTGAGCGCGGGAGTTTGGCGCGAGATGGCGTGTGTAGTTGGGAGGGACCATAGGCGGAGTAAGACGGAGCGGGACGGAGTATGGTGGTGGCGCCCGGGGAATGATTGGCTTTTGGATTTCTTTGTTGATTCTGAGTAATGCAGCGTCTTTTGTGTTTCTTTGGAAATGGTGTCGATTGTTTCTCTGGATATGGTATGCCTGCCTACAGCTAGGAAGCCCAATGCAACTCAACTCAGTCCAATTCTGTGGATCACTCACCGAGCCTAGAGAGTTCTCGGGGCTCGCATCATTTACCAGCGAGTCTTTTGTGTACCATCCATCGTCTTGATACTCCACGACAGCAAATCAAACCCCCGCTTCCACAAAGCACTCGGCGCTCTCCACCACGCTCTTCTCAAACCCAATCCACTCCCTCCCCAACAGCCCTCTCGCCTTGGACGAATCAAATCCCCATTCCACCTCGGGATATCCCTCCTCGGGCTTGCCCACTTGAATCACACTCCCCCTCCTCTCGGGAAACCGCTCGCACAGCACGTTGGCCATGGCCTGCGGCGAGATGGGGGACTTGTTGCCTACGAGGAGGTACCGTCCTGATGCGGAGGGGGATTGCACCGCGTTGAGCACGAGCGAGGCGACGTCGCGGACGTCAATAAAGGTGCTGCGGATGGGGGAGAAGGGGGGGATGGGGCCGCCGTGGTAGATGGAGTGGATGTCGGCTAGGCGGATGGATAGGGAGGACAGAGGGGGGATGTAGAGGGGGGGACCTAGGACGGGGCTGAGGGGGGGGAGGGTGTGTTAGCTTTTGATGGCTGGGAGAAAAAAAAAAAAAGGAGGGAGGGGGGAGAAGAGGAGAGGAGGAGAGGAGGAGAGGAGGAGAGGAGGAGAGGAGGAGAGGAGGAGAGGAGGAGAGGAGGAGAGGAGGAGAGGAGGAGAGGAGGAGAGGGGGAGGGGGATGGGGAGGAGGGGAGGATGGGGGAGGAGAAGGGGAGAAGGGGAGGAGAGGGGTGGTATTTTCGGCTTTTTTTTCTCAGCTCATTCCATGTATACTAAGCTGCCTGATAAGGCAAGGTAAACCTTGTAAGGCGAGGAGGAGGATGCAGAGAAGATGGGTATGAGGAGGATATGGGAAGGTGAAGGGGAAGGAACTTGATACACTTACGCCGGACACAACGTCACCATCCTCACGTCTTGATTCGGTCGATCCTGTGCCTGCTCCCAAAACACTCGCTCGGCTCTTGTCTTGCTGGCTTGGTAGATGACGTAGCCCTCTGTCTGCTTGCCCTTTTCCTCGACCTCGCGCTCCGCAACGTCGTTCCAGTCGGATTCTGTAAAGACGTGGCCCTTTGGGCGGAGCGGCGAGAACATGGCGCTGATGGTCGACATGAAGATTACCGACTGCAAAGAGGGAATTGCTTGCGGTGAGAAGGCGGAGGCGAGCAGGGAGGTGGTTCCCTCGACTGCGGCGCGCATGACGGGCGCCGGGTCGGGGATGTTGAGTGAGACCGGGGAGGCGAGGTGCGCGATTGCGTGGACTCCTGGGATTTTGTCAGCATTTTTCTTCTACTTTTTCTAAAGGTTGAGATTGGGAAGGAGGTACCCTCAATGGCGCGATCAAACGCATTCGGGACGCTAATGTCCGGGACCTCAACCACCTCGAACCGGGTCCCATCGTGGTAAGGCGAAAGTGTCTTGGTGAGGGTGGAGAGAAGCGCGGGCGTCCGGGCGCGAACGGTGCCGCGGACGGCGTACCCGGCCTGTAGGAAAACGGCCGCCGTGTGCGCGGCGATGTAGCCGTTGACGCCCGTGATGAGAACCAAACGGCTTGCCATTTTGGCTTTTGGCTTTGAATGGTGAAAATGTTGGAAAATGGTGAAGCGGCGCGTGGAAAAATGAAGACGGGTATCGGCAGTGGCTTGATGCCAAGAAGCAAAGGGCGCGGTGAAGCCCGGTCTCGGCCGGATTGCGACGGCATAGCAGTCGCGATTCGCGATTCGCGACAAACAGTCAAGGGTATTTCCGAGACATATGCAACCCTAGGGTTGAACAAGGGCTGGGGGATGGGCCGAACAAACGGGCAGGGAAGTAACAGTGGCTGTTGTTGGGAAGATGAGATGAATTCTGAGATGAATTCTGAGATTTGGTCCTCTGAAGATGAAGCATCCCCCCTACTGGAGTTCTCTCATTCTAACTTTGAGCAGAAGATGGCCTTGGGAACCTTCTATATATTTACATCAGCAGCTCTTGAATTGGCCCATCCATTTCAATAACATGCCCAGGTGGTCAAGCCAATGCTCTTTCCTCGAAGTTGAACACCCAAACTCTTGATCTCCACAACCCCCTCCCCTCCCCCTCCCCTTCTCAACAAACCTACCTAACCAAACACCCTCGGCGCCGGATTCCGCACATACTGCCTCAACGGCGTCGTCCCGTTATAATCCCTCGCAATCGCCGTCACAAACGCCTGCGCCACAATATCCCCGCCCTCAGGACTCGTATGCGTCGCGTCGCGCGGATACAGCGCATTCACCCTCTGGCTACCCAACCGCGCATACGTCTGCACCACAGCCTGGTTGTGATCGACAAACGACGACCCCCGCCCGACATTCCGCGCCGCCTGCGCCATGTAGCCCACGTAGCGCGACGGCTCGCTGTTGAAGACGCCGTTTTGCCACGTGTTTTTGGGCGTCTGCGAGCTAAAGATGACGTTTGCGCCCTTGGCAATGAAGGCGCGCGCGGCCTTTTCGACGTAGTAGTTGAAGGTGTAGACGGTTTCGCCGGTCTTGCCGGAGCGGCAGACTTCGGGGCCGGTGCCGGGGCAGTTGGAGCGGCCGTTGTCCGAGGCCGAGTTGGGGGAGCCGCCGTCGTTGTGGCCGAACTCGATGACGACGATGTCGCCCGAGACGACGGCGCGTTCAATCTCGGCGAAGCGGCCTTCGTTGGTGAAGCTGCGGGCGGAGCGGCCGGATATGGCCTTGTTGGTCACGGGGAGGGTGATGTACTTGGAGAGGTACGGGCCCCAGCCTGTTGGTGGTGTTAGTGGAGGTTTGGTGGGGAGGGGAAAGGGGAAATACCGTCGAGGCCGCCGCTGGTTTTGGCTGTGGTGCTGTCGCCGGCGAGGTAGACGGTCGGTGCGCGCTTTTCAATTCTCGACGAGGCGGGACTGCATTGCGCGCCGACCGCGAGGGCGACGGTGAGAAGGGTTTGGACGAACATGCGGGGCGACTCGGAGAATCGTGAGGAAGATGCTGACTTGAGAGGGCTTCACGATGTCTCAACTGCGCCGAGGAAGACCCCTATTTTGAATGACGCAGGAGAGTGCGACAGGAGCTCAAAGGCACGCCGCTAGGCGCAACATGTTCCGCTCGCCCATCGGAGATGGCATGGCTGCGATATTGCTGGTACCTTGCGGCTAAAATGACTGCCGTTCAGTGGTGGGCGCCGAGATCTGGGGTTGCCGGATGATATGCTGGACGGAGGAATTTATTCCAGAACAGGGGGTCAGAGCTCCTCAAAACTCCGCCGAGAATGGAACCGGGTTGCCGTCGTTAATCGCGGCTGCATCAACTCGATCCATTGTGTCTCCATCTTCCAAGTAACCCCCGCAGAGGTGGGCGGAGAATTTCCGACTTTGCGGACGTCGGCCACTTCGAATCAGTGTGGGCATACCTTGACGGGTTTGGCAGCCGCCTTCCGCAAACATTTGGAAGCCATCGATCGTTCCTTGGGTAAAAATACATGTAACGAGCTTTATCAGATAAGGCCATTGCGCTGCGAAAGCCTACCAAATATAATAATAAAGGAGAACAACTGAAGCTATTACTAAATAATAATAACGGTACCACGCCACTACTTGTTAAATAAAAACGCTAGACTTTAGTAAATAAAAAAAGTAAAGGAGCGATTCAGAATGTGTGTAATTGAAAACACCGTGTTAGACAGGCCTGGACTCAGGAGCTCGAATGGTGTACTTTTCTTTACTACACTTCGCTTACACGACTATTACCGATAGTCCGAATTGCTTTCCTTCCATTGTTGTTATATTCGACAAGGATTTTGCCCTGTCATGTCAATTATCCAAGTCTACCAAAGAGAAGAATGCTCGGCTAGCTACACGTCAGGAGTCGTTCAAGACCAAAAACAAAGAAACGCGGCGTCCAAGCGACCTCACAGAGGTGCCCGCCCAGGCTAACGACGAGCACGGCCCAGAGGACGCCGCTGAACATGAGCTAGCTCGCCGAAGCCGTCCAAGCCCACCATTCCCAGTTAACAGGGACTGGAAAACAAAACAATCGGTCTCGTCAAAACTTGCCAGTCCTCTCAACCCTCACAGCCGTCCGCCTCATCAAATCAAGCAACCACAACCTCCCCAGCCACCTAATCACCGGAATCCCATAATACACCCACCTCGTCACCGTCAAAACCACCCACAAAACCACGGGATTCGGCTTTTCAAGCCCATACTCCACCCTCAACCTCTCGGGCATCCAATGCGCCACCAGCATCCTCTGAAACGGCGGCACCCACGCCACAAACCACGGCCACGTCAACCCCCAAAGAATCGTACTCCCCACCGCCCGCGTCCGTTCATCCAGCGGCACCATCCCCTCCACCACGCCCTCGTAATACCTCTCAAAGTCGACCCACCGCTCAAACCACCGCTCCGCCGGAATCTTCAACACCCCGCCCAGCACCCCGTAGTCCCGACACAGCTCATCCTTCTCCCCCTCCTCCATCTCGCCGTGCAAGCTCTCATGCACCGCCACCACGGCCCAAAAGAACGTCGCCAGCACCCACCTCTGCAGCTCCACGTCGTCCGCGGCGTACCCCGGCCCGCGCACGGCGGCGTGCTGCTTGTTGATTTGCGCGCACATGACGGCGCGTTCGCGGGGGGTGCCGTGCACGACGGCCATGAAGAAGGCGCAGGTGCGGGCGGTGCGGTTGAAGGGGTCGGTTGTCACGCGCGAGTGGCGGCGGGCGGCCTCGGCGATGGCGGGGTGGGCGTACTCGGTTACGGCGACGACGGGGGAGGCGAGCATGTAGATGATGTCTGTTGCGACGAGGCGGAGGCGGTGGGGTTCGCGGGGGAGGGGGACGGGGGGGTGGAGGGTTGTGTCCCAGGTGGGGGGGTCTTCGACTGGCAGGGGTTTGGGGAGGGGAGAGAGGGCATTTTGGTTTTTTTCTAGATCGGAGGGGGAGGAGGAGGAGGGGGAGGAAGAGGAGGGTTTCTTCTCGGAGGGGGTTGGCATGTTGTTGTCAGTGTTTGGATTTAGTTCAATGTTGGGGAAGTGGTCTGGAGAGCAGATGAGGAAAGGGAAGGGGGCTAATGGTGGTTTAATAGGATTGCGGGAGTAGTTTGCTGGCGCCGGATCTCTGTTCACTTATAAAATGTCGATAGTATTTGCAGCTGTGTGTGATAAAGCGCGGCATCTCACCCATCTCTAGAGAAGCTTGTGTAACCATCGCGGCATGCGGAAGTGGGAGCTCTGCATAAAACTTGACGTCCATGAAACTCATGTCACTATCTCAGTGGACGCCGGTGTCAGTCATGTGTACTTCAGTGATGTTGCTGTCCACACTTGGGCAAGCCCCAAACTCTCTTGAAAGATCCGTGCAGATGCGGCCCTTGGCGGGAAGCTTGGCGGGCCGTCCCTTCCGTTTTGCTGGTACATCATTGGTGTGACATCACGGCGCCCCTTTTTTCCTTGCACTTGGCGGCGTACTTGGCGATGTACCCCCCATCTTGAAATAGGCAGACAACATCAACCCGCTGTAGATGGAGAAGCGGGGGGCGTGGCTTGTGGTCCTGCACGCGAGTGCTGGCGACTTGAAAGACGACAAAGTAACTGCCACAAGAAATACCCTCACATTATGTTTACATACCTAGCAGACAAAGAAACTCAGTCCACACTATGCTTGGGAAATGCAGTGGCCGTGTTTACGTCCTGGCAAGCCCGCTTAATCGTGTCCTCCATTGCCCCATTTTCCACATTTGCCACGGCGGCTCTTTTTGTTGTTCCGGTGTGTCTTCACGTACGTATGCTGTTGCAGGAGTTTGCTGCTCTTGGAAGCGCAAGTGCAGCTTGAATGTGGACACGGCAATTTTCGTTCTTCCAAGTGCGTAGCCACATGTCTCAAAAGATCAGACCGGGCGCCGTTTGCTACTCCAGCTGCAGCCCGGTACAGCACAATGTACTTGTCTCCACTCAGAGCGAATCGCTACCTACCTTAGGTAGGTGGTCCACCAGGTCCCCTTGCCGCCTAGATCTCCAGGCGCAATCTTGAAACCAATATCGGAAGGGCCGCTGAGCCGAGTGTGCGTTTTCGTGTGCTGTGAGAGCACTCTTAGTCTTGAATCGAACGAGGCAGTTGTCTCGAGTCAATCCCAACGCCAGCGTGTCGGTTGGAAGAGCACAGACTTGCCGAAAGCCTTGCAGGGTCCCGGTCGTGGGGGGGCGCCTTCCCCGCCGGAACTTGCCGCTGGCTGAGGTGTCACGGTCCCGGCACGTCGACTTCTGCCGCGACCTGTCCGTTGATTGGATCTCTCTCGCACATCTGGGCAGGCCTCAGGGCTTCAGGATTTGCAAGCTCCTGTCCCATCCTGCGGTGGACAACCGTCTATCACAAATCGGCACCAAGAAAGCCGCGTCTGCGTTCTGTCCGTCCTTCCAGCACCACTCCTCCTTGGTACCTTCCCAGGGCAGGCACGAATAGAGCTTGCAGCCTTGGCGGGCTGGTTTTCTGCGCGCATCGGCTCCCTTGGAAAAGACGAAGACCCGCCAGCATCAATTCCAGATTCTGGCATCAACTTCGTCCCATGAACGTCACGCATGTTGCGCATACCTTTACACTTGAACGCAATGCCCATTAACATGCACCGGCCTGGATTTGCTGTCATTGATGTACCTATTTTCTCCAGTCATAGCCCAAAAACCGATCCAGTCTTCTTCACCTCCAGTCGTAGACCAAGCCTGAGTGAGCAAAGCCCACGCACCCAGCTAGTCCCTCTTCGCCACAATCTCAACCACAGTGTCATTCCGATCATCATCAGCCCCATCCTCAGTAGTTACCACCCACTTGTGATCAAGCCCCAAATCAACCTCCTCCCTCGGTTCCGGCCCATCCACCCACACCTCAGAAGGGTGCCAATCATCTTCACTCTCCCCCGGTCTCAAGAATGAACAGACCACCTCCACCTCGCGATACGGCTTCATGGGGTGCGCGATGGTAGGAAGGACAAAGTTCTCCGCCGTTTCAAGCACGTTTGCGGATCCCGGCTCGTGGTTCTGGATGGTCATGAGGCGGTTGTCTTCGCCCTGGCCCATCATGTCGTACGCCTCGGCCTTGAGCATGTCGGTGAGGACGACGCGTTGGCGGTAGAGAGCGCTGGTTTTGGCAGTGATTGTGATCTTGTGACTTGCAGGAATCATGATGGTGAACGGGCTCTTGCCCATGCTGTGGGGAGGTGTGGGAGACATGGGATGGATTGAGGTGAGATTGAGGGGTTGGGGTGTAGATTGAGAGAAAACTGATTGACCAAGAGGGATCAGGATGGTAAGTCTGACTGATGTCTGCAGGCAGTGCGGTCTGTTTTGGTGACCTTGCAACGCTCCAGCAGCTCAGAAGGATCTGGTCAATAAATAGGTGATGAATGGGCAACGCAAGTCGCGGCAATGGTCTCACTTCTGGCGGGTATTAGGGCTTCATTGGGCGGTGTCAAGTTGTTGCCCGAAGTGAGAGGGAACCGGGAAGATCACTGGGCAACAACACAGAGCCGCCGGCCTGGAGAGCTGAATTTTTGGCAGCTGCTTACATGTTGAGGAAAGTACATCCACCCCAAAGTATACTTTTAAATAGTCCTGTTGTCATGATCTCAAGGTTCCACAGCGGATGAATAAATGGACCGTCTGACTCGGAGGAAGAGGCGGCTCTGTTGCGAGTCCCAGGCCACACAACATTCCCAATCACCTGTTTTCCGCAACCGATATAAGCGAAATACCAACTTGGACTGGACTGCTACCTTCTGAATCCCGGCTGCGCAGAGTCAAGGCACATTGCTCGAAGGTTGAGTGGACACGGATGATCCCTATTCCCCTCTCGGGAAGTCACCCCAATCATCCAGGTGGGTTGTCAACATCTTGAGAAGACCCTGGAAATTCACGTTCTCTCCCCGCTCTCTACCCTCCTTTTCCTGGAGCAGAGGAGAGTTGGTTGGCGAGTTCGTTTTGCTTTGGAGGCTTGCAGAGAGCGGGCACCAATCAGCCCCACACCAATCAGCCCCAAACGAGAACACCCTTTCCAAGTGTCTCCCGGCAAACATGGAATGTTAGGCATCCATAGGTAATTGGACGATTTCAACTTCTATTGGTCTCCTGCTCTTCTCCTCATCGACGCCCAACTGATGGTGTGGGAGGTTATCCATCGAGAGAAGAAGGCGGCCACCACTCTCTTCGAGAATGAAACTGTCGATCCATGCACGGAGCAAAGACAAGGCGCTTGGTGATGATGTTGATCCGATGCTATGCGTTTGAAAGCATGCCGAGCATCATGATATCTTCGAGTACACAACAGGGTCGTCCAAGGCTTGCCGAAGTCAAGTCCAAGTTGCCGATTTGCCGTGTCATCGGACGACGTATTTCAGCTGGCCAGTCATTGCCTTGTGTCTGTTGTGCAACATGCATCTCTTGATGAGCTGATTTTTGGTCATGAAATTCCCCTGAGCCAAGCGTGAATGATATGTGATTGTTTTGTAGAGGTACTGGAGAGTACAGCCTCCGATGTCTCCTCGCAGTGCTCTCAATCTACCTAGGTAGCAAGCACACCATGGATTTGGCAATAGCTCACAAAACCCACGTCTTTGGACCCGCTCTCTTTGAAGTGAGTTCAACCACTTCAGTCTTCTCTTCACAGCTGCCTTAGACGTCAACTACAAGCGAAGTTCTCTGCTCCTCGCAAGATCTCACTGTCAAATCATTGCTCAGCTGTTTCGGGCAGAACTGAACAGAGACCCTCACGATGAATCTTATTCAGATTCAACTTCCGTACACCAAAGGGCAGGGTGTACTTCATCTCACCACCGACAGCCGCTGCTATGTTCAGCTTGCCAAGGATGCTTTCAACAACTCCCCAGAGTCATTCAACCAGGCCAAGGGAGCCTGCACTCACGCCACCGAGACCATCCAGAACGTCAGAGGATATATCACGTCTCTCAGGTCTGGTCACCGTCGTGCCCAGGACGCACAGCACTCTGTCGAGATAGCAGACGCTTCCAAGACTCGGGCGGAAAACGCCGTCCGATCAATCAGAACGCAGATCGAAAGCCTGAGCGACCGTGCGAAAAGTCTGTTCAACATCACTCTGAAGGCTGCCACGGAGGCCAAAGATGCTGCGATCAGGGCGTTCGGCGAGATCGCAACGCTACGTGCGAACTTTCCGCAAGAGCATGTGCAAATTGCGACCGATGTTTGCCAGAGAATGGAAACGGTCATCAAGAAAGCCCTGGACACGATTGTCGCCGAAGAGAGTCTGATGGGCGAGTATGATCGAAACAACCAGAAGCTGGTCTTGGTCATCGGAGGCGGAGTCAGCGGCCTGATGACGGCTTGGATGTTGCTGGATAAGGGATACCGCGTCACCATCGTCGCCAAGGAGTGGTGCCAGCTGGACGACAAGAAGGCCGACCGCATGACGTCCCAGATTGCCGGCGCCCTGTGGGAGTATCCTCCGGGAGGCTGTGGCCTGTCCGAAATTGAGGTTCCGGTGCTCGCCTACTCGACATTGGCGCAGTATCGGAACTGGGCGCTGCAGAGCTTCCTGTTTTACCAGTACCTTGCAGGCAACTCGACTCTCGCTACAGATTTTGGAGCCCGGATGATCACCCTGTACCAATTCTTCCAAAAGTTTCCCCCTTCCCCATCGCCGGCGAACAACATCGTACCCACGGATGTGGTGACCAGGAGAGCCGAAGAGAGCGCGCAGGACCACCACAACAAGTGGAAGGAGATTGAACAGCTCGATACGACACCTGGTGACTTCTACAAAAAGCTGCAGGCGTCACGCTGCAAGCTCCGCCCCTCTCAAGCTCCTGGTGAAGGACAGCAGGCTGCCGAAGCGGATGACGACACATGGAAACCGGCCAAAGACGCGATCCACCACGGGCCCGATGGCCTTGACTTGAAATGGGGATACCGACACCAGGCCCCGGTAGTTGACACGGACGTGGCCATGAAGTTCTTGATGAAGATTGTCCGGGGCAAAGGCGCAACACTCGAGACGCGACACATCAAAGAGGACCTGCACCTCCAAGAGCGCGAGCTCATGGATGACTTCAAGGCTGACATCATCGTCAACGCCAGCGGCTTGGGCGCCAACGTTCTCGCCAGCGACAACCAGGTCTTTCCCGTGCGCGGTGCCGTGCGCCGCATGACGCTTGATGACAATGATGCTGGAGAGTTGGAGAAAATCAAGAAAGATATCCTGCCCCAAGTCGCCTCACGGGACTGGCCTGCCCTGGTGGAGAAGCACCGCAAGACAGCCGAAGATTTTCTCAAGGACAATGCAGTTCTCCTCCCCGCGCAGTACGACTCCCACAACCGGCCTGGAAAGACAGTCTTCATCGTGCCGCGAAATGCCGAGACCATCATCGTCGGATCCATCATCCAGCGAAACAACTGGGATCTCGGCCTGACGCTGGAATCGCCCGAGGTCGGCGACATGTGGAAGCGCGCGTACGGCTTGGTGCAAGCACTAGCAACACGCAAGCCCGACAACCGCCCTCTCGCTCAGGGTCTCCGCCCATTTTCTCATTCCAACGTTCGTGTGTCGGCCGATAATCGTACCGCCTCCTGCCGCGTCGTTCACAATTATGGCCACGGTGGATCGGGATGGACGCTCGCTGTCGGCAGTGCTTGGACTTGCGTGCAAATTGTCGAGAGGATGCTTCATCGGGCAGAGTCGGGATCGGTGGCGAATGCCCAGGTCTGGGGATTGGGCGGACGCGACTGAGGGGAGGTCTGGCGCCTGCCAGGACTGGGGCGGGGATCGGGATCACAAACGAGAGTGGAACCTTTGAGCTTCAAGTATCTATCTCCTGAACTCAGTGTTATCTCAGACAAGCAGGTGGTAATAAGCCAATACGAGATTGCTAGACGTCATCCCCTCAAGCTAGCAACTTAGGAGCTGAAAGACGCTGCGCATGTGATGAAATAATACCAAAACACAAGGCGACAGGTCACGGTGTACACGAAACAAATCGCTTTTCCCACACAACAACAAAATCACACTACAAAACAACCACGGCAGCAAGTCCCAAAACAGCCACAACAACAAGCGAACCCCCTCCACGAAGAGAGTCCGCAGCCGACTTTGATCCGCCACCGCCAGAGCTGCTGCCCCCGGTACTCCCACCAGCCGAGCCACCAGCCCCATCACCAAACGTGCCGCTCGCAAAATTGGGATCCAAGACCGCCACTCCCCCCTTGATACCCACAGCCTTTTGCACATCCTTGTTGAAAAACCTTCTCTTGCCCGTCTTATCATCCACGCAACCGTCGCCTGCACCATTCGGCGTGCACCCTTCCCATTCCTCCGTATGCGCCTGCAGAATCGCCTTCTTCCTAGTACATGTCAGCATCCCTCGTACGAGAACAGATTCCTGGTAGGAAAGGCACTCACTCCTCGGAAAAACAAACAACCTGATGCCCCCGATAACTATGCTTCCGATCAAACTCCTCCTGCATGCACACGCTGGCGGCGGGACAGCAGATGCGCGTGGCCTCGGAGCGGTAGTAGGTGTTGTTCTTCTTGACGAGGAGGAGGTCCTCGCCCTTGTTGAAGCAGACGATGGAGGGCTGGGCGCCGCCTTTGGCGGCCTTGGTGTCGAAGGGGAAGTTGATGGCGCAGGCGTGGTCGAGGTTGTCGAGCGTGTTGGCGTTGAGGTCGGTGGGGCCCGCGAGGGCGGTGATGAGGGGGAGGGAGGAGAGGAGGAGGAGGAGGGGATGCATTTTGGCGGTTTGCGGCTGGTGGTTGAGAGAGGGAGATGAGTGGGTGATGGGTTGAGAGAGAGATGCGATAGGGGAGATGTGAATAAATACACCTTTTTTCTCGGGCCATTTTGATCATGGACGTCGCCTTTTGCCATGTCAAAAACAGCAACAAGATGCGCAGTCCGCCTAGACTAGCCCAGAAGACGATATCCCGATGCCCTGGACGTCGAGAAAGTCTTGGCGGGGTTCAGCCCCTTCAGCCCAACGGGGTGGAACCCTCGACCAACCAAACGAGTGGGCAGCTTTCAGCTCATCGGACGGGTTAGCGCAGGAATGCGGAGATTGGCTGTTTCCTTGCGGTGCAACGACAGGACGTGGGGGAAAGAGCGATGCGGCTGGTGAGACGCGCCTTGTGTGGCCTGGGGCTTCGGTTTTGGCGATTGTGGTGTGGTTTGCGAATTATTTCGGAGTGAGTGCTCCTGGAGGCACCGTCCACAGGCATTTAGAGAGTGAAGGGAAGGCCACAGTGCCGGGATGTGATCTCCTGGGCAAATCCCACTTCTGTGGGAGGTGAGAGGCCCCGGTAGTAGTCGAGGAGTGGTTGGGTGCACATGCGTGCCAAGCCCGCTTCCGAACCGCCCATCACGTTACCTGCGGTCGAGGAAGGTGTTAGGCAGAGTCCTCGCATTTTCCACGCATCGCCATCAATTGCCACTGTGGTTGCCAGTCCCACCGCTAAACCTTTGCGATGCGACCTTTTCCAAAAAAGCGCCGCCCAGTGACGGCCGATCATAACAGCAACAACGACGACGGCGACGACATATCATCTGCCAGTGCGGAGCCTGTTCTGGCTCCCTTCGAACCCAGCGCCGATAAGATACGAATCTTGGAAGGCGATTTGGATGATGACGACAATGATCACGACAATCATTCAGCCGCCGGAGAACGGGATCAGGACTATCCCGATGCTTGGTCGGAGCGCTTGTCTCAGCACAGCGTAAACTTGGACGACATTACGTATGTCATCGTTCATCGGGTTGCTTGCTCGCGTCGCTCAGAGGGGCATCGTCAACACGCTCGCTCAGCCATGTTCTTTGATCACCCCCGTCTCAATGCTGGCGACTGCAAGCTCAGCCCGCTTCACGGCAAAGCCAGGTTTCCCGGCTCCTTGGACGACTACCTCGACAGCCATCCCGAGACGGCCTTCAGCGTTATGAAACACTATGACTGCGAAGAGTACCACCGCAGTCTCAAAGACAGCTTTTACAGGATCCCAATGCCCCATCTCGGACAGGCTGACAAGGAAAGAGGTCGACTCTATTACTCGGTCCTTTCTCGCCCGGGCCCAAACGCCACCCCAGAAAGCGAGATCATCGAGGACATATCGCCGCAACTGAGGCGGACCATGCGCGTCCTCAAGGACTACGACGAAAATGTATTCTCCGGTTGGGATCTTCCGCAGCATCTGCGAGCGCCTTACGTGCACTTTTATCACGTCAGAGATGCAGTCAAGCAATTGACCACCGATTCCACCATCCTCGACGAGTCTGCACGCGCCTACATCTCCCTCCTTTTCCAGTATCTTGAAACCGCCTTCGGAAAGGATTATCAAGACGCCAACGCCCTGTTTGAACGGGGCATGGTCACTCGAAAGCAGCTGCACAAACTATTCCGCGCCAACGATATCATTGTCGCTGTCGAAGACAGGGAACCTCGGGGTTACCGTGCAGTGGATTGCCAGCTGAGCACAGGTGTCTTCCCAACCGTCGTTGTACATTGCACAACGTGGTCGTTTGGGGGGCAAGGGACTTTCGAAAAAGCAGACAAAGTATTTGTCGTGAACTGGCCTAGTGATCATTACGGCGATGATACCGAAGAGATCCCAATCACCAGTCTTCTCGCTTATCCCCTGCGGTATGATAGATCCGGGCTGAGGGAGAGGCTTCGCAAGCGCGGTACCATGTTTTGGTCATGCCGAGGGAGGCGCTTCGTCAGCTACGCGGCTCCTCGTCGTACATTTGAGATCCGCGTTGTATGTCGTCCATGGAAGTCCTTGGCTGGAGCAGAGCATTGCGGATCGGCGCTGATGCGAGATAATAGGTGAATCCTCGGTACATGATCGATCTACAGACATACAAGCACCTTCACGATGAGACGACAGAGCAGACCGGCAAGCGAGGAGGAGAGCTTGATATCCATCTGATGGAGCGCGACACGCCTCCGGGCGACGACTTCGTGCTTCAACTCCCAGCCAAAATTCTGGGATTCGGACTGCACGATAAGAAGTGGAGTAAGTGTCATGATGACTCCCAGTTTTCAACCGAGCCACCATCGTTCTGATAAGAACAAAACAAAAAGGATATCTTCTCGTCGAGAACATACAGCAAATCAACTGGAACAAGGCTGCCTTTGATCGACTTGTGCTTGACCCTGACAAGAAAAGTCTCATCACCGCCATGGTCAAGGAACATGTTTTGTCCGACGTGTCTGCGGACGTGATCGAGGGGAAAGGCAACGGTCTCATCATCCTTCTCCATGGCGGCCCGGGCACCGGCAAGACACTGACCGCCGAGAGCGTTGCTGAGCTAGCTGAAAAGCCTCTGTACAGAGTTACCTGTGGCGATATTGGGACGGACCCCGAGGCGGTTGAGAAATACCTGGAATCCGTCTTGTACATCGGTACAATTTGGAAAGCTGGTACGATGTCACTTCACCTTGTAGTATGCTCGTGGCTAACACCCAAATTCAGTGGTGTTGTTTGACGAGAGTGACGTCTTCCTCGAGGAACGGTCCCAAGCTGATCTGCAGCGGAACGCGCTGGTATCTGTCTTCCTGCGGGTTCTGGAATACTACGATGGCATCTTGATTCTGACATCTAACAGAGGTAAGCCCAAATTTTGATCTTCAAGTTGTTGCCACACACTGACGCTGGAATACGACAGTCGGGACTTTCGATGAAGCCTTCAAATCGAGGGTCCAGCTG
Organism: Podospora aff. communis PSN243; assembly: GCA_033296975.1. NCBI lineage: Eukaryota > Fungi > Ascomycota > Sordariomycetes > Sordariales > Podosporaceae > Podospora > Podospora aff. communis PSN243. Next base: position 248,149 of record MU865966.1, on the reverse strand, counting down.
GCGCTACACTACCCTGCCATAGACGAAGCAGGCAGAGCCGAGATATGGCTGGACTTCATCCAGGAGCTTGAAAAGCAACGTGCCAATGCAAACTTCGACGTGCTCAGAATGAAGGTGGGTATCCTGGCGAGGGAGGACTTGAACGGACGTCAAATCAGAAACTGCATCCGAACCGCCAGACAGCTCGCATCGCAGGCCAAAGAGCCTCTGTCATATGATCACCTGAAGAAGGCCATCAAAGTGGCTCAAGAGTTTGAAAAGTATGTTGTTGAGACACATGGGGGACAAACGCACGAGGATTTTGCAAGGGCGCAGAATATTCGGTCATCTTGAGTGTCGGGATTTCCATTGTTTTCTAGTAGGCGGCGGGAGCTCGGTAGTACTCCGTATTCCCATACTGTGAATAGTACGGTGCGGGTGCGTATTTGACGTCTTCAGGACCATAGCTTCTCGCTTCCTTCACCTTGAAATGTGTGGGATATGGAGGAGCCTCCTCCTCCTCCTCCTCCTCCTCCTCCTCGTCGTCGTCGTCGTCCAATTCAGAGTGATACATAACTCCAGCATCGATCTTCCGTCTGTACTCCTTCTCTCGTTCCCTAATCTCTCTTTCTTTTGCGCGTATTCGTTCAATCACGAAGTTACTATCCCATAGCAGGTCAGAATCGTCTTCGAATTCGCCAAGTTCATCATCACTCTTGGCGAGGCCGACGAGGTCCTCTGCAGAACTGGGGCCTCGGGAGCCCCGCGGGCCTCTGTATTCCCCTTGCGTGAGCGGTGACCGGCTTGGTACATCCCTGGCTGCGCCATACCCAGTTGTGTCCGAGCCCTCCCCGGCAACGAGTTCCTTCTTCTTGAGCGTCCGAGTCCCCTTCAATGCCAAAAGACGCCGCTTCTCTAGACCCTTCTCGTTGCTGCAATCTTCTGAGATGGTATTTGTAACGCGGAGACGGTCGCTGCCGAGCTTCCTGCCGCTGCTGACGGATGAGATGGAAGTGTTTGTATCTCGAGTCCTGCCACTTGACGATATTGTAGGGCGGTCGGAGGATGGCGTCGCGGTCGGGGGTGGCTCGAAGCGCGCCCGGGTAGCAGGTCTAGCACCTGCAGCTCGCATCCGGTCCCATGCCCGTAAATGATCGTACGGGGTACGGGAGTCTTCTTGAGAGGGCCCCGACTCGTAGGACAAGGCCCTGGATCTGACCTTGGGTTCAGCGGTTCTGATTTCGTACTGAGGAGTGGTGTATGACTTGTGGAGTGCGGGTGGGATTCTTCCTGCATTTCTCGTGGAGGGCATGGCGGATGCAGGAGATGGGAGAGCGCGTCTCTCTAGAGTCGGGGTGGAGAGAAGGCCGCGGGACGAAGCGGTGCGGCGGGTGTCGGTCGCGACTAGCCCCGCGCCGGGCCGGGAGAGTGCGGGGTCGACTCTCGAGAGCGATGCAGGCGGAGCTTTGATAGGCTTGCCCCCAGTGATTGCCGCCTTGGAACTGGCATCCATTTTGGTGATAAAAGTAGAATCGTGGTGGATTGATGTTGGATCGGAACGCGCTGGCAAAGGAGGGGCGGAATCCAAAGAGACAGGGAGAGAGATGGGCCTCAGGCCGCCATGCATGATGGGTTGCACCTGCAGCGTCAACCATTGTAAACGCCAGGAGTGTGGCGGAGCAGGAGCGGCCAAGACACGGGCTTTCCACTTTTGGGGGTCAGGCTCTCGACCGACACACTTCAGCTGAACCAATCTTTCCAGCACTCCGAGTCACCTGAACCAAACCCCCCAAGAACGCGCCGTCAAGACACCATGGAAGGAGCATATCTTACCGACGATGAGGATACCCGGGCGTGGTATCTCAGCCCGGACCAAAATCAGTATGGCATTGGCAGTGTACCTTAGTCCATTGGCTCAGAACTGGGGTCTCAACTGAAATGGAACCTAGCTAATTGTTGGCACAGGGTTGACATCATCGAGGCAGCTTATCGAGACGCTATTGCGTATCTAAAGAAAGAACTCGGAGGGAAACCCGAAGATATCGCATGGATAGAATCACGAAAGTCACTCGCAGAGATCCGAGCTGAGGCACAGGAATTGGAGACGCAGTATCAGATGGCAGGAACGACCAAGAAGACGATACTGCAGCCAATGCGCAAGATCTCATCGTGGATCATGTTCTACGGTCAAGTGCTCGACGTGCTCTCACAGCACCACCCCGAGTATCTTGCGCTTGCCTGGGGCTCTGTGCGCTTTGTGTTGATGGGACTCCTGAACCACGAGACAATGACAACACAACTGTCCCAAGCCTTGAAGGACATCTCGGACGCGCTGCCGCGCATGGAGCTACACGCCAAGCTTTACCCGACAGACAGGACGCAGCAAAGCATGGCCCGCCTTTACGCCCACTTGCTTCTCTTCCTGCGCCAAGCTGCCAAATGGTTCTCCCACACGTCGGCCCGACGCGTCGTATCCTCCATCTTCCAGCCCTTCGAGCTCAAACACAAAGCCCTGGTAGCCGGAATCCGAGCGTGCACCGCCGTCATCGACCAAGAGGCTTCCGCCTCCTCCAAAGCCGAGATCCGCGGTCTCAGCATCCAGGTCCGCAAAAACGGGGAGTTCATGATCCAACTCGACCAAAAGATCGACACCAACTACCAAGCCCACGACGCACGGCTCAACACGCTGGACAACAAGCTGGACCACCTCCACCTTCAAATCAGGGAGATCAAGCACCGCGTGGTAGACGTCCAAGACACCGTGCATGACACACGGACCCGTGTCATTGACCTCCAGCTCAACGAAATCATCAACAACCTCAAGCCCAAGACCTTGCCAGAGGACATGTTTCAAAAGCAGCAGGCGTTGGTCAGGCGAGCCTCCCCATGGATAGACGACAACAAGGGGACGTTGGAAGCCATTCAGCGGCTGGGCGTGTGGTTGTCCACACCGACGATCCCCCTGTTGGTCTTGCAAGCGGGTCCTCGCGCCCAAACAAACGCAAAGGAATTAGCCATTGAGCTAATCGACGTGTTGGAATCTTCGGGATACATCACAGCATGGCATCTCACCGACGGGGATACCGGCGCCCAAGATGGCGCGTCTCGAGTCGACATCATCCGGAGTCTGCTATTCCAAGTGCTGCGCGGAAGTCAGAAGGACACAAGCCGCACGTTTGAGGGCCTGGACGCATCCAACTTCCAGGCGCTGCAAAGCGAACCGCAGTGGATCGAGCTGCTGTGCACGCTCCTGCGTCAGCTGCCCAGGTCGTTCATCCTCGTGGCTGTCGAAGATGTACAAACGACAACAGAAATGCTATCCGTGCTTGAAGCTGTGATCATTCAGGCACAAAGGTCGAAACCAGACTGTGCGTTGAAGGTGGCGCTTCTTGCGGGCAACAACATGGACCTGTCGGGGTCCGTTAGGCTCGGTGAGCAGACCAGCATTCTCACTGTTCAGAAACCGGCACCGCCACCGGCTCATCTTAGGAAGCCGCGGACAAGACAGAATCCTAGGACTGCGGCTTGGGCTGCTGTCAAGAGACTGTTGTGATGGTCTGGAATGCTTGATGTGATCGCTGGTCCAGGGGCAGAGCGGATCAGGCGGTATAGAGAAACCCGGCAACTGGATATCATTAGCGATGCTCTTAATCCTCTTGGACATGGGTTTCAGAGAAAAGGGGAACGAGTCTCATCGCTCTTCTGCCAGATCCATTAAGGTTATGTTTTTTGTTTGCCGGTGATGGGGCGTGGCATCGATTTCCGAGGTCTGGGAGGTTTTTGAGTTTGGTGGCACACGAAGCCCTGGCTGCCCGGCCGCCGCCCACATCTCTTTCTAGCACTTCTTCCACGCTACAAGAACTCATTATCAATGGCCACCAAACATCGTGAAGCCATTGCTGCCAACAATGCCCGAGGCTCCCATCACCAACAAGGACGATGTCCAAACGACTATTGTGCCCGACACCTCGACCCCTGATAAGGTAAGACTGGTCGAGTATTACACGTTCTGGGTATCGGGCTCGGTCGACGGCGAAGACACCCTGTACATGGGTAAAATCGAGGGCAGCCCTGGCACCCCGCCGTCGGAACACAGCCTCGAGAAGATCAAAAGCGCCCTCTCAAAGGTGAAACCCGACCACATATTCCCGCCGTTACCCTTCCCTTGGAAGACGCTGGAAACGCGCGTGACGGTAGCCGATGACTGGGACGAGAAACCTCAACTTGGTACCGACGTTTGTCTCAAACGCCCGCCGATTTCCGATCTGAAAGAACTGCCAGTGCCCGACAAAAACGATGGTTCACCAAGCGGGGCCGATAGGGAAACAAGCGGGCCCACCAGCGCCCCCCCGAAGGACTACGTGGCCAGGTTGTTTGCCCACGAAATCAAGCAACTCGAGCGTCTGAAGAGCGCCCCCGCGCACCCCAATATCCTCGGCTACCACGGTTGCCGCGTTCGCAACGGCCGCGTCACGGGCATTCTCCTGGATCGCGTGGCCGGTTGCGACCTCTTCTCGAATCTGCAGGACGGCGGAACCATCGACAAGGAGCCCTTCTTCGCCGCACTGTCCTCGGCCATCGACCACCTCCACAACGTCGTCGGGCTCGTCCACAACAACATCAAACCCACCAACATCACCGTCGGCCCAGATGGCGCACCCACCTTGATCGACTTCAGCACGGCCTTTCCCGACGGCGAAGAAATGAGCCCGTGTGCCGGGGTCGAGCTCTGGGGGGACGATCCGTTGGACATGGATCCCGAAACGATTTTTGTCGGCCCGAAGGGGGGCATGGTGTCGAGAAAGTCGAGAGACGTGGCCGCCCTCAATCAGTTGCGCACCTGGGTAGACCATCCCGTCGCCGAGTTGACAGAAGGGCAGAGAAAACGTTTGGAAATGTTGAAACAATGGATCCAAGTCGGACAGAGGCGCCACAAGGAGGCCGTGGCTCGGGAAGCCGCCCTGAAAGCTGAGGCTGCGCCAGATGATGAGACGCAAACTCGTCAAAACGTGACTGGGGGAAAGAAGAACGGGAAGCCGGAGCCGGAGCAGGAGCCGGAAGAAGCTGGCGGCCGACGTAGGAGCAAGAGGCGACGGACATAGTTGTAGCTGATATTGGCGCACATGAAGCACGGTGTTTGTTGCCGGCGTTGGTCCAATGTATGACGCAGACTGCGTGTGATCAGGGGTCACATTGGCATTATCTTCGTCCCTTTGTCCTGTTGGGCGTACTCAGTTGGAGTCACTCACTCCACTTTCTCAGATATGAAAGCAGTGCCTCGCGGCCATTCCTGGTGCCCCAATTTGTCCGCAATCCACCTGCCTCTCGAGCTCGAGGAACTTATCCCCTGTACACAAATTCGCACACAAAACGCAACGTCCCCTTCTTCTATCTCCCCAAAACACCTTTTGACACGGCTTTGCCCCTTCGAAGATATCCGCAGCAACCAAGAGACCTTGGACTCGACGCAACGATGCACGACTCAGTCGCTACCTGTGATTCCGGGGTGCAGGCCAAAATCCACGCCGGCAAAAACACTCGCTTTCCCATCGTTGTCAGAATGAAGACTCCGACTCTTTTCCATGACGCTCGTCTCACGGCCGTGCTTGAATGCGCGGGAACAAGAATCACGAGCGAAGGAGAGTTTCCGGAGACTGGGAAATATAGCAGATACATGTGGTTCAAGTTCGATGGCGTTTTATCGACAAAGCCTGGAAACTACACCGTGTCCATGCGCATAACTCACTTCCGGGCCGACTCCAGGACAGTGGTGCAAACATGGGTTCCGCCTGGATCCTACCCCATCCAGGTCGTCAGCCCGGCCGAGCATCTCGGCGATTTCACCAAGCGTATGTATTACCTCCTGGACAGATCTTCCGGTTTATTGTCTAGGTACTTGTTGACCATGCAATTCACCCACAGCCGACAACAACACCATGCCGCTGTACAAACTCCTCGACCTCCTCGCCACCGCCAACTGGAAGTCTTACAAAACCCTCCTCCCACCGCCCCCCAAACCCAAACCAAAACATCACTAACCCCCTTTCCCTCCACCCTCACCTAACCCCCCCTTATAAACTCCAACAAATCCCGATTCACCCTCTCCACATGCGTATCCGGCAACCCATGATCCGCCCCCTCATATACCTTCAACGTTCCCTTCTTCAACAACCTTACCGCCCGTTTCGCCGTGCTCTCCATCGGCACAAGCTGGTCCTCGCTCCCGTGGATCACCAGCACAGGAACCTCCACCTTTTTCAAATCCTCGGTGAAATCCGTCTCCGAAAACGCGGTGATGCAGTCGTAGGCATTCACCAAGCCAGACTGCATCGCCTGCTCGAACCAGCTCTGGATCAATCCGAGGGATTTATTCTCGGGGTGGAGATCGAAGTTGTAAAACGGGCCGGAGGGGATGTCGTGGAAGAGCTGCGCGCGGCCGTGGGTGTCGATTGTGTCGCGTTGGGATTGGAAGACGGAGAGGGGGACGCCGTGGGGATTGGAGGGGACGGCGCCGAGGATGGGGGTGATGGAGCCGACGAGGACGGCGCGGGATACGAGGTCGGTGTAAGGTGTGCTGGAGGTGTAGAGGCCGAGGAAGCGGGCGACTTCGCCGCCGCCGGTGGAGTGGCCGATGAGGGTTGTGCGGGTGAGGTTGAGGTGGAGGTAGAGCTGGAGGAGGTCCGAGGCGTAGGTGTCCATGTTGTTGCCCGTCCAGGGTTGGGAGGAGCGGCCGTCTGGGGTGGGTGTTAGTGGTTTGAAAGGTGGGGAAAGGGGGAAAGGGGGAAAGGAAAACTTACGACCGCGCCGATCGTGCGCAATGACGCGGTAGCCGTGGTTGCCGAGAAAGTTCATCTGGTTCTCCCAGTTGTCGCTGTTTAGCGGCCAGCCATGAGAAAATACAACCGGCGGGCCGGTGATGTTGCCCCAGTCCTTGTAGTACATGGAGTTGCCATCGATGAGGTCTAGGAATGGCATTGTTTTTTTTGTTTTGAGAAAGGCCGCGTCTGAATGAGATCCAAGTGAGCTGAGCAGCCCAAAGTATTGTCAAGCCGCCCCTGGCCTCTTTTAAACCCTTCATATTTGCCAAACCCACAAAATACTCGTCCCATCCCTTGTTTACAACCCACATCCACGTCACCGTGCCGCACCTCAAAGAATCCCAAATCGCCCACATGGCGCATTACCAATTCATTTATGTGGCCCGTACGCACGCCGAATGCAGCATTTCTTCCAAACGCGACGCTAGCTGAGGTGAGATGGGGACATCATACCGGCAGCGCGTGAGTAAGCCGCTGCTGAGCAAGGCTTAAACGACGTGCCGGATAGGGGGTTGCCAAGGCCGCGGTGGGTGCCAAGACCGGGTTACGTGCGGGAAGATGCGGGATTGGCGGGTGTGAATGGGGCGGCTTTCAGGTGTCTGGATGGGCTGTGTGAGTGATGTTGACGGTTCGCTGGGTGTCTGTCAGCGGGCTCTGATGTTTGAGTTCCATAGAGGGCGTTTACGTGATCGATGCATAACCACCTGACCTAGGTAGTAGGTGACCGCTTGGGGAGTGTGATAAACACCTGAGGTGTTGTCGCACTTGTCGCACTTGTCAACAACAGTCCCGAAGGAGATATTACGATGTATTAGTTCCGCTCCCTAGCCGCCTTGCATTCACCATGATGGGGTACAACAGGAATCGAATATTGCACTTGGAAGAGGTGAGAAGAAATCTGGCTTTATTTCATGTGGTGAGGGGCAAAGAGTTCCCTCATCACCCAATGTATCTCACGGGCCTAAACACCATCCCTCCTCGCCTGCAAGGGGGCGTGATGAGCCCAAAATGGGAAGACCCAGCTGAGAAGATATCAGTAGAAGTCCCAGACGCGGTCGGCTTCGACATCTCTGAAACTTCGATCTGGACCAGAACTCTCAGGCTCCGGGCGCAAGGTTTCGTACCCGAACCAGCTCCGCGCAGAGTGGCACTGAAGTCGTCCGTCCACTAACCCATTCGTTAGCAATGTTACGTCTTCAGCCGCGGAAGCGGGGCCCACGTACAGTCCGACGGAGGTGAAGCATAGTCCTTCACCACCTCAATCTCAAAGGGTGGCATCTTTATCTCGGGATCCGCTCCACCTCCCCAAGTGTGGTTGATCGTGATGCGAAGCTCCTTGCGACCGACCTTGTCGAACGTCAAGTCGCGAGTGTCGAACTCAAGGTAGACGTTGTTGCCGTAATACAAGCCCTTCTTGACCATTCCATGTCCATTCACATTGATTCCACCGACCTGTAGGTCGCCCCACAAGTCAGAGTCGTGGTGAAGCTTGGGGGTTGCCATCTTGACGACGAGGGTGCGTCCGAGTGGTCTGTGAACCTGGAGCTTCTTGGGTGGCTCGGTTTCCATGATACAGCTCAGTGTGGCTGGTCGCTTCTCTTCTCGTTATCGGAGAAGGGGACTGGGAATTGCCGATGTTGGGGGTTGTTGACTTTAGAGACGGAGAGTTGAGCGGGTTGAGCTTGATTTGCGGATTTGGTGAACATGGGACTCGGTTTCCCGGGTACAAAGAGGCGTATTGTTGAGCTGTTGGGTGCCGAGAGATGGGGTCCAGGGCCATCTTTATGTCTATTGGGGCCCCGGCCATGACTCAATGGACAGCCTGAGGACTCCTGACCGAACAAAGGGATGAACTTCTATTGTGCTCTTGTGACCCCTGACCACGCGGGAAACAAACCGGATCGATTCCACAGGAGCGTTTCCATTATTCAAGTAGCCAACGTCGGAATCTACTCGTCATTTGACCGTGTTAGATCACCCCGCTCCTCATCTCGGCTTTCTGCTGCGGAGAGTGTGACTTGTACATGCGATACGCAAAGACCTGCTGATACACGTATAACCCTAACATGAGGACAATAAAACCTAAACTTGCTGCCCCAGTGAGCATCAGGACCACGACAGAGAACCAGTAGCACGCAGCGACATAAGCTTGGGAAACTTCCCGATCACTCCGAAGTGAGTCCGCAGCCAACCCGACCTGCATTGCCCCCAGATAAATGGACAGGATGGCAAAGATGGCCACCAGCGGCGCGAGCATGCTCATGAAGACGGTCCTCCATTCCCCGTGCACATGAAAGCAAGTAAGCTTGATGAACAAGACGCGGATCAGCCAGTTCAGCCGCCGGAGCCTGAGCTCGCCGTAGGAGTAGCGCGGTGAGACCTCGGCATCCGTGAGGCTGGCGAACTGGTTGATAAATCTGAGAAACTTCTCAAATCCCGCAGTGGTATTGTCGGTCCCAAATGGCAAAAGAGGTACCTTGTCGTCGTTTGCCAATCGGTAGTCAATCTCAGACCGGATCAGACGAGTGTAGGTGCGCATGAACCCTGCAGCTGCTCTGAACACATCAGGGTCGGCCATTGCGATCCACTCCCAGAAGGCAGCGGAAAGCAGATAAGGGGGGATCGGTTTCACGAAGATGCGGCTGTGATACCAAATCAGATGCAAATTGTGGTACTCGTTGGGCGTGACTTCATGGCCGCGTGCGGGCTGGAAGTGGAGCGGGAAGACGTGGGAGCTCTTTGGTGTCGTGATCTATGTCCGGATGAGCAAACGCGCCTCTCGAATGCCCGCTTTCTATCGGGGAGAGGAGCCTTACAAACCGCAGATATGGCGCCATTTTGTCGAGTTCGGGTATCAAAAAGATTGCCCTCAGGTGAGGAAGTAATTTATCTCCTTGGAGATCGACAAGAGGCTCTCCAGGGAGAGCGTGACTGCAGGTGGTCACATCATTCCTCCGCAGAACGCTTTTGCCGCCAATATTGCAGACTACAAGTTGACTGTTGAGTTGAGTTTCGGGTTTTATGGAGAATGTTGTTGCCATGGCCTTGGTGTCTCGTGTAGTTTGATGGAAGATGACCGCACGTGGACGGAATGCCGTTTTGGAAGGGGCAGGCTGTTCATTACCCCGCAATTGAGCTGGCGCCTGCTCAAAAATCTCGCCGCGATTTGTGTGGCCCAGGCCGCCCACCTTGTGCAGGTTCATTCTTGCCCAATCCAAAAAGGGAAGCGGGTTGCAGCCCCAAGTCAGCTTTCCGACCCCTCCTTGGATCCCCATCCTTGTCGCCTGTTCCATATCAACTTGTCCCCGCCAAAAAACTGCCTCACCTCCGGGCTTCTTTACCACAAACGTATCCGCCATCATCGCCGAACCAATAATGACGACTCCGGGTTTACAACAAGTGTACTCGGCATGTAATCGTGATCATGAGATTGGAGTCGAGTAAGATGTCAGCTGGTCACGTCCGTCGAAGGAGGTGCTAACTGCCCCTGTTTTGTAGCATCATTGCCATCCACGGCATCAACACGAACCCCAGTCGGAGCTTCACCGCGTACCAAGAGGAGGGGAACAACCAGTCTCGGGAGGTCAGATGGCTCAGCGACGAGGATATGCTCCCGGCTGTGCTCAAGGGGCTGAGTCCGGCCCGCATATTCACATACTCTTGGGAGTCCAATACATTCCACGACGCGTCGGACGACTCATTCAAGACACAGGCCGAGACCTTGTTGCAGAAAATCAATGAATTTCGTTGCAGCACAAGGACAGCGGAGCTCCCTATCATATTCATCGCCTCTTGCTTTGGTGGCCTTCTACTCGCCAAGGCGCTGGTCTGGACCTCAATCGGAGTGCAAAAATCGCCCTATTACAAGTACGTCCTGTCCCAGACCAAGCGCATCGTGTTTCTTGGGACGCCCTTCCGCGGGTCTGATGCGATGGAAGCGGCCAAGTATAGGGCTGTGTTGGCTGGTCTGCTGGGATCCAAGTCGTCTGTCGAGCTGCTCCAAGTCCTGGAGAACGGACCCCGCGATGGAGAGCTCACAGACCCCTTCGTGGACCTGGTCCGGAAGCATGATATCCAGCTCGCCTTTTTTTTTTGAGAAGAGGGAATCAGATCTCACCAACGCATTGGAGTGTCTCAACCCAATTCTCAAGGGGGCTGTTCGGATGGCTGTTGAAAAAGTTGCAGGAAAAAAGACTACGATGTTGGTGAGCCGCCCTGTCCCATAATTAAGTCCTTGTGACTCACATTCTGCAAAGCTTGTTTCGAGGCAGTCGGCTTGCCTCGACGGGATAGAGTCCTGGCACAAGATCGAACTCGACGTCAAGCACGCACACCTGAACAAGTTCCGTGGCCCCAAGGATCCCAGTTTCTGCAGGGTATCGGCCATAATCAAGCAATTCGTTGAGAACCTCCCTCGAAATTTATCCCTGGCTCGGCTACTGAAAATCCGGCGGAATTTAAGATTCAGCATGATCCAAGCCCGCTTTGATGAAATCTACAGCGATTTCGGTGAAACGTCTTTCCCCTCCATCCTTGCTGGAGACACCAAGCCTACCACCACTGATATACCACACTCCATTCGGGAACTCATCTCGGCGGCGGCCCAGGAATTCAAAAGGTGGATCCGCTTCGACATGTCAAACAACATATTCTGGATTTCTGGCAAGCCGGGCTGCGGGAAGAGCACCTTCATGAAGTTTCTTGTCCACCACAAGAATATTCTACGAGTCGCGCCGGAGCCTCAAGGTCTTCTCATTCATCACTTCTTCCTTCTCCTGGGTCAGTCAATTCAACGTTCGAAGAAGGGTTTGCTGTGTACTCTGCTCTGCCAGTTGCTCGACCATTTCACCCACGAGGAAGGGAGGGATCTTGACGCAGCTGAGGAGTCTTTCGGTCACTTGCGGGGGGACAAAATCCCCGTATTTGAGAACTGGACAGAAGAAGAACTTGAGGATGCACTCGAGAAGTCTCTCAAAGCCCTGGGTCGCACCCGATGCATCTACACGTGCATTGATGGCCTCGATGAGTTCGACCGTACTGGCGGGCCCGGGCCAATTCTGGAGCTGGTATCGAAGCTTAGGGGTATACGTGGTGTGAGGATGATTGTCTCCAGCCGGCCAGAGCACGCGTTCAGCAAGTACTTCGAGAAGGTCCCAAAACTGTTGATGCAAGACGCAACAGCAATCGATATGTACCGCTTCGCCAATAAGTGTCTCACCCTCCCCAACATCGACAACATGCAACGACACTCACTGGCGGAAGTCATAGTCAAAAAAGCCGAGGGTATTTTCCTCTGGGTAGCCTTGGTCACTAAAACATTGGTGATGGATCTGGAAGCCGGCAACCCAGTTGACACTCTCCAGCATGTCCTGGACAACCTCCCACAAGGCATGACTGAACTATACAGTTCAATCTGGATGCGTCAAAACAAGAATACACGCGCCGAGCGAGTCGAAGCCGCCCTTTATTTCCAGCTGCTCATTGACGCAAGAGCGCTTTTTGATAGGATTCCGGGTCTCTGTTTTCAGTACTGGCAGTGGCAGCCTGAGATCAGGGAACACTCCAGCGAATACGACGTATACGACCCGAGCGAAGACGACAGATATGACAAAGACATTGGCCATCGCAACGTCACGCTCTTTCATCTCGCCATCGCATCGGATGAAACCCTGGCCAGACAACTGTTGATGGACAGCGAAAAGCTCGGGGCCGATGCCGTGCTGGAGCAGTGCAAAGCGGCGAACCGGGCAATTCCTATTCGCTGCGCTGGAGTCATCGAAATAATGGGCACCCCGCTGACGGTGGAGGGGGAAACGGACCCTGAGGCCCATGTGCGGTTCATTCACCGTACGGCCCAAGAGTTCCTGACGGAAACCAAACATGGGAACAGGATTCTAGAGCATTGCAGACTGAGGCCAGCAAACCGATTTCGCAGGCTGATTTTCGCGAGCCTTGGGCGGAGCTGGTCGTTTCGGTCTCACGTGAACCGACACATGGTCCGCTATCCAATCTTCCACACACGGTTGCATGAGTTCCTTGTCAACGAGGGCATTGCAAAAGACCGACTCTCAAATGTGGAAGTAGAGGAGATGGTACGATACTGCGAGAAGCTGAAACCGTCTCGGACCGTCTCGGTCATTTGCCAAGGTCTCGACATCCTGTGTTCGCCGGGGTTACCGAGGTGGTTAATGGCATGCACCCCTCAAGATAGAGTGAGGGTGTTGCACTTCGCCATGTCCTGGCCAACACTGGAGGCTACAAGAGTCTGCCGCCAATTACTGGAGTGGGCCGATGGACGTTTGCTTATACAACGTGAACGTGCGATGGGGTACACCGAAGTTCCCGCTTCACTCAGCGCGTTCGGCCCGATGAAGATGTCTACATTTGACTGCCTGATGTTCAACCTGGCAAGATTAGCTACTAACTGCAGTGATATTGCCAGGCAGTTCGAAGATCTGGAATATTTTATCACGTGGGCGAAACGCTCTCAAGCTCGGGGGCGACTTGAAAACGCCCGAACGATGTCCGGCTTTTTCTTTTTCGACCATGACTGCATTCCGTCTGGCAACGCAAACGGGGTTCTTGCCGGGAAGCTATATCCCGATGTTTGCAGCTTCTCCACTGTACGATTCTTGATCGTGGTCTCCTTTCCAGCTAGCTATGGTCTTGCGAATTTGCTGCGTTGGAAGCCGTTTAACGGTCTGGCCTTTAAGAGGATGATAAGTGGTCTTCGGACAGGGAATGGATCCACAGGCAGTTCGTCCCGGGACGCTCTTGCACTCGGCCACGTGCTTGATGATTCAAGGTTCGACTGGGGCGCAAATAGGTGGAGGGCGAGGACGGTGCCATGGAAGTTTCAGGAGCGTATTCGGCGCTTACTGTGTGGCGAGGAGGAGGTATCTGCAAAAGGTATCTTTAAGGAAATGATTGAAGACGGAGAGTCAGAAGAGCTGGGGAGCATGCGAGACTTCTTGGTCCAGCGTGGGATCGTGTCTCGCGGGGCGGGTGAGCACTCGGTGAGCAAGGACGGGAGCGGAAAGGAGTGACAAGGCAATTGAAGACTTTGCTGGGAGAACGGGCCAGGGTATTTTAGTTGGGGTTTTGGAATAGTTGACCGGACGTCAGGATCCGATCTCCCGGACCGTCCACACAAACGTACAAATTTCTGATGGAGGTCGTCGGGATTGTTTGTACCTATTTATTGTGTATTTTAACCGCAGTGCGAAATAAACACAGTTGCAAACACACCAAGGACACTGGCCCAACGTTGCAAAACGCATAGCGGTATCAGCCTGGACATTTCAGCCATGCTGACAGATATCGAGTTCCCAGCAGCGCCAGGTTCATCATCTTAATGTATGGATGTATGGAAGTGGAAGGTGTAGGAGATTCGGCGACAGGAAGACCTCATACATCCGAGCTAGGAGGTCTTCGCAACACTCTCTCCGCCCCGACTGCGCGATTGGAATGCAACGAAGCAAAGCGCCACGTTCGAGCGGTTGAACCGTGGCCCCTATACGCACCAGTCCTCGACTGTGCCTATTATCGTGCGGCTTGGAGTTTGTGGATTAAAACCGTATTGCGAGCCATTCGAGAAAACATATATCTGGTAGGTATCCACATTCCTGCCCCCTCGAAAGCAACACTGAGGACGCGGCGATTTCAAGAGACAGCGGCAAGTTCCAGGTTATCGCCCCGTGCCCAAAGTTGGAGTGCCCCATGGGCCCCGAGTAAAACGTTGCGCAGGAAGCGGTGGTTCTTTGTTCTTGCCAAATGACAAGAGGGGGAGCTTGGCGGGGGTAACTTTGTGAGAATGCTGCTGGCCTTTGTTTGGTTGGGGGTCATGTTTTGCTCCGTCTGGGAGGGGCAAGACCTTCCAGGTTGTTGCAAAATGGGCGGGCTGGAGCTGACGATGGCAAGTGGGGGCTTGACTTGGTGGTTGTCACTTGCCGTCGCGACTTCCTTCTCTGCCTGTCAAATTTGCAAGGGCTCCGGGCAAGTGGCGAATTGGGTGCTTCCGCGGAAGCCTGAGGTTGCACAACAGTCGGTTGGCCAAAATTTGACGTGCGCATCTATCCATTGGCCGTCGTTTTCCCAGCTGCGAGAGCTCTTTCGTCGACTCATTCGCCCAGCTGTTGCAGGAGAATGCAAGTCGACACATGCCACGTAGACCTGCCGCAGCAAGGGTCCAATCTTTACACCAGGCCGTGGCAGCGACGCCTGTCCGAGGAGCTGAGAGCGGGGTTACCCAAGATTGAAAAAGGTCAAAGACCCAACATGAGGGGTAGGAATTCGATTTTCCGGTTTCGGACAATTCAGGGTCGACGCCGTCACGGTCGCAGCGGACCAAGAGTTATAGCGGACTACTCAGCCTACGAGCAGCATCGTTGAAGATGGAAGAACCGAGACCGCCGCCCGTCAGCGCTTTACCAGAACCTCTACTCCGACCACCAGAGTTCGAGCTTCAAGTCTTCCCGGCGGACCCTTCCGCCACAGCTTCGGTGGACATCATCGCCGTGCATGACTTGGGAGAAAATGCCGCAGAGGCATGGACTGATGGTGTTGGCTGGGGCACTGACCGATCACATGAATCTTCTGACTGGGAGAGGCCCCGCCCAGTCAATTGGGTGCGCGACCTTCTCGGCTCCGATCTTCCTCGGTCGAGAATACTGTTATTTTCCTATCCTGCGCCCAACTTTGAGAAGAAGTCCGCGAGCTGGATCGAGTACGTCCACTATGTCGCTGAGCAGCTTCTCGAGCACATCAGGAATCACCGGGCGACGGTTCAGCAGCAAGATGTTCCGATCGTTTTCATCGGATACGGGTTTGGTGGTGTCGTGATACAAAAGGCAATTGAGACTCTTGTGACCCAGGGTTCCCAAGAAATGCAGGGCAATGAAGAAGACGCACACCAGCGGACGACTCGAAAGTTGTCAGTACCTGGAGGCATCTATCTAGCTCTCTTCCTCGACACACCGTTCCCCGAACCGGAGCACGAGGACGAAGATGTTGCGAGGCTCTTCCCGCCGAACACAAATGTCAGAATGTGCGACATCATCCAGCGGATAGAAGAGCACGAGAAGGATTCAGATGTTCTGGAAAGGGTTTGGGCTGGCATGGTAGACGCCTACGACAAGTCACCAGATGCCGAGGATATTGATGTGACATGGCTTTACTCCCAAGCCAAAACAAAACAGCATGAGTTATCAGCTTCAGACCTGGTTGCAGTGAGTCGCCGTGAAACCATTGTCTCTCGAGCAGGACTGACCCCGTTCGCACCGTTCAGGACAAGCTTGCCGTATCTAGAGCAATCGATATCACGATGACTTCCGTGGCCACTTTCAAGCATCGCCGCTTGGCCATCATCCCAGATGCAGACGATTACATCTACAAAACAATACGATCCAGAATCCAGTCTACGCTCTTATTCCAGGGGATCTATCTCCGAAACCCTGATCTCGTCGAGACCATCTTAGAGTGCGAAACTCTCACGGTCGTCGAGGACATTGAGGGAAAGCTGACGCCCCTCCACGCTGCCGCACAGCTGAACCCTGCGAATGATGAGATTGTCACCATTCTACTCTACAAGAGAAAGCACGAAATCATGGAGCGCGACGAGTTAGGCAGGGTCCCACTCCACCTCGCTATCGCCGCCGCGTGGGAGGCCAAGCCACTCGAGGGTTTGGATCGCTCCGACTTTTCGAACGTTATACGATATCTGATGCGGAATATGCCACGGACTGACCTTGACACAAGGGACAACAATGGTCTATCTCCCTGGGACCAATTGTGCGAACCCGGGGAGTGTACTTGTGAGCTCGACGAATGCGCCGGTGACTGGATCCGTGACATCCGAGACACCCTCGAGCCAATCAGTGGGCCGGTGGACGAAGTTCCAAAGAGGCCAACGAAGCCTGTCCCTCCGGAAAGGGACTCGACACAATTCCATGCGAGCCTCGCTGCGAGCGGGACAGTGGCAGAGTTCTATCATGTCGTTGAGTGCGACGGGATGAAGCCGGTAGTACGAGAGCATATCAACCTCAAAACGCCGAACGTGTACGACATGATTTACCATCCGAATCGCGGGTGTGCCAAAATTCTTCAGTACTCCAGAGTGAAGGAAGAATCGCAAAACTTGCGATGCCGATGGGTTCACATCCCCGCGAACAGCGTAAGCCGTCGATCGATCAGCTGCACACATAGTCACCTACTAAATTGAGAATAGGAGCAATGGCTTTCTGTACGTTCTGGCCTTCTGAGATGCACAACAAGAAGAGCTGACTGATGCCACGACATGCAGGACTTGATTCTCTCCCTCGGTATTCAAGATGACTCGATGGACGAACAACGTCACGACGGTAGGTCGTTGAATGGACAGGATGATACCGTACCTTCTCGCAATATGGGCCTTTACTCGGAGACCGTGCATGCTTTGATGAGGGGTTCAGCGGCCTTGCGAAAGCCCTAACATGAAAGCGCAGAAAGGGGCTCTCAGAGGCATTAGGAAAGGCTTCTTCGATGTCGACACAAGCCATCTCGCGGCTTTGCGGAAGCCAGCTGAGGAAACATACAAGGCCACTGATGGAATCTCGAGAGGTCTGACCAAACTTTACGGACCGCCGACAAAGCATCCTGGGCGCGCACGGTTTCCGAGTAAAGGCTAATTCTTTGGAATAGTATGGTAGGTTGATGTGCGAAAGGGGTCCTAATGGGGTTTGACAGGTCTCTCCGTTTTCAGTCGGTACATGAATCCGCACGCCAAGAAATACGAGTGTCGATCGATCGTGGGTGCCTTTCAACTTATCCAGCTGTCTATCCTGTCCCGCGACATGGCCAGGCCCCACCTACTAATTCTCCCACAGGCGGTTGAGCATAAACCATCTCCTGCGGCTGCAGAAGTGCGATTAGCTACAATTTTGGAAGAGCCACCTCAGAGTACACTCCCAGGTCATACCGAGGCGGCGGCAGCAGGGACCGGTGCAGGGAACCTGGCAGGCGACCATGCAGCCACTTCATTCCATCCATGGGCGTCATTGGGTCGGCCTGAAGGCATGACAGGTACCCAAACCGTGGCCCTTTTCGTCAGTAGTCCCCTTCCTACTTAACTACAGCTGTGATACCTTAGTCATTGATGTTGAGATCTTTGTAGATGCCGATTCTAGCGTTCGAGCGCTACACCGACTGGGAAGCCACCTTCTGCATTATAAACAAACTGGGAGAGAAAAACAAGAATAAGATTCCAGGGAGGCGGCAACCAGAACAGTGGAGGAGATGGGATTCTTCCACCCGAGAATCCAGGGATATGTACCGAGAAGTAAGTGATTTGATCAACGGCTACTTATATCCACCAAAGGATTTGCGACCGTTACACTGCCGGCGCACGTTGGATCAATATTCATACCACATGCTCGATACTACTGCGCGACGAGACAAAGATCAAGCGATTTATCGGTGGGCAAAGAGGCAGGAAGGCTCAGTTGGTACCACACTTGAAGGTGGGCTAGACATTGAAAAGTCGCTCCCCATCATCATGGTGGATCAACTTTGGCTTTGGGTGCTTCCTGACGGTAGGGAAATGCCCCAGCACCTACTTTGCAAGAGGGTTACATCTAACGAGAAAAGGAACCGTCATCACAAGTTTTCCAAACACTCAAAAGTCATACGACAGGTATAATATCGGGAGGTTACTGAGCGAAAAGATCGAGACCAACAAAGCGCGGCGCCTATTCCAAGGTCCCGAAGATCTTGTCAGTATGGTGTTGGACACTTGTCTTGACATCGAGACAAGAGAAGGGCCTTGTAACGTCAAGATACAAGAGTGCTTTCGATCGTACATCAACGCAATTGTAAGTCACTTGCATTGCGCTGTCCTTGGCAGTGGGTCATACAAATGCGTTAACTGTCTTGACCTAAAGGGGGAGGACCAGGCCGTTGCCATGGATGAGTTCCTCAAGTCGATGAAAAAGCTCGCTGACGCCCCTGACCCGTTTCAACTGGCAGAGGAGATTGACAGCTTTTCAAAAGTCACACGACAGACGACACAATTGATCGAAATCATCGATATACGAGACGAGCTCGACATTATCCGATCTGTATTGTCAGCGCAGAAGAGGGTACTGGAGCAGCTCTGGGACATCATCCGCGCACAGCCTCGGGCGCCAACTGCTAGGACCGCTGATACCAGTACCGACACGACTCTTGGAGGTACCGCTTTCAAAACAATGGTAGGTGTGGAGAACGCAATCAATACTGTGGGAGATAACCTGCTTCGAGTCGAAGAGATGGATGCCATGGCAATTAGAGTGCATGTTGAGGTAAGAATGCAGCCTGAGACGCCCGAGTATCAAACAGAAACAGACAAAACAACATAGTCACTCACACATGATAGCTCAAGCAACTTCTGGAGTTCAAGCAGCAGCAAGCAAATGGATGGGAGGCCCGATACGCGAGAAAGCTGTCGGAACAAGGGCAAGAACAGAATACGGTATGTCACCCGAGGGGCTTGGGAGTATTGAAGGACTGACTAATGCGCACTTGACAAGATCACGCTTGTCTTTACGGTTGTCACAATCATCTTCGTAAGTGACACTGACATCCCCTACCACTCAATCCATGAAAAAGAGATGAACTTGGTAGGACTGTAACTAATAGGCATATTTTGAGCAAACAGTTACCGATGTCCTTCACCGCCAGCTTCTTTGCCCTCAATGTCGATCGATTCCCAAAGAACCAGGAATCTGGCGAGCCGGATTGGCCTTTCAGCACCATTGCTACCTACATATGTAAGACCACAACTCGATAAACGCGGTTTTGACACCTTTCTAACCTCACTTCCATTGTAGTCGGGATTTCGATTGCCTTTTCCGGCCTCGTTCTGCTTCTTGTAGGACTCTGGCTGGCTTATCGAAGGCGAAGGAATCCCCGGCGCCGTCAGCGTCGAACACATCGCCACGCCGGGCCAATTCATCCCCCCTTGGACAATAAGAAGCAGATTCATGATAACGACTTTGAGAGCCACAGGGGAAGCGAGCACTCGTACTGGGAGAGCGACAATACAGGGGATGAAGAGACACAGTACGCCCACCTCTTTAATCGCTGGACCTGGCACACGCATATCCCGTACGTGCGAAGGTTATGGGAGTGGAAGCTGTACAAGATTCGGCGGCAGAAGCACTTGATGCGGCGCAGCCAGGAGGGAATGGAGTGGGACTACCCGCTGAGTCGGTGGCGGTATAGAATTGTGTGGGTGTTTCGGGGGTTGGGGAGGAGTGTGAGGAGACGGTGGTGGGTTTGGAGGAGGAGTTTGGAAGATGTGGAGCGGGAAGATGTAGAGGAAAGGGTGGTGAACATTGATATCGGAGGGACTGAGGGGCGGGCGCATCGATCGTTGAGAGGCGTCTTTCGTAGGCGTAGGAAGATGGGAGATGCAGAGATGGGGGTTTCGAGGGGGGTTGAGACGGGAGGATGAGGAGGCATCGTCTGAACCTTCTTGGCTGTCTTCATTGTGATGTATTAGAGATGTTTGGTCTGGTTGAAAAATATTTGGAAATGAGACAGTGATCGAAGAATTCGGTTGCCGGAAGTAGCCTAAACCGGTTCAAGGAAACGGGCAAGGTGTGTGCCTCGTAGATCATTGCATGAGATGAAATACCTAAATAATAGCAATAACCTTCTGCGATAGCACCCCGGGCATGAGGGGCTATGGTGACAAATAGGAGCCGAACCCTGAATGCTTCCAGTTGAAAGAGTGTGAGGGGAAAACTGTAAAATACCGGATGGGCCAAAAATCCCCACCCGAGTGGTCTAACAGAAGTTTTGATGGAGCGGGTGGGTCGAAAAGAGCGTGTAGCTAAAGTCGCATTGCACCTTGGATGATCGGCTGGGCAAAAACCTAGTACTTTACCCAGATATCTCCAGCCTCGACTTGACCGGTGGACAGCTCCTGCATAGCAGCTTCCGCAAGTGGCAAGAAGGCCGCCTCTTCATCGGCTGCGGCGAAGCAATTAGAACTGCCCATCTCAAGAGCGTTGGCAGGAATGTTCGTAGGAGAAGATACACACTAAAATCCCGGCCCCCAACCGGCGTTGACCGAACCACAATGGGAAACATTCCGATTTCGCAGACCACAGCGCTATCATAGTCGCCAGTGCTAAAGTCGACCTTGAAAATCTTGACCTGCAACTTGTAGCTACCGGTCCTGTTGATGCGGAAGTTGGGCCAGAAGAAGTAGAGCCGAGAGTCGAAAGCAGATCCTGCTCGGACTCGCATGTCGGCTTGGCTGCACTGCTGGCCGGAAAAGTGAGCTCTGGAAAGCGGGTTCGAGGGGTCGGCCTGGAGAACGGCGTGGTCCTGGATTAGGGATCCGCCTTCGTCGTACACGTAGATGAAGGCGGATAGGAGCTGCATTGAGTTTTGGAGCAGGTTTTCGTCTAGGGGCAGGCTGACGGTGATGGGGGGGTCTATTGCGCTGCACACGGTGACTTGGGTGGGCGGGGAGATGTGCACTTTGCCGTTTCCGTGGATGCAGGTGGGAACTATGGCACTGGAGCTGGAGCTTGACGTTGTTGAGGTTGGGGTTGGTGTTAGAAAGCGGTGGAGAGAGTATTTGGATGTGTGGATTTGGACTTGTTGTTGTTTGCGTTGTGCTGCGGATGCTGCGTATTAGAGAATGAGGAATGGAGAACAGGGACATCTACAAAGTCAGGTTGTGGTCACATATTTATCAGTGATGAGATGTGTGGTTGGCGAGCAGAAATGAGTTTTGATGTCGTATAAGAGACGACAAACATGCCTCTTCTCGCTTTCCAAGCCGCTATACGATATCACTGCCGTATCATGGACCCAGACAACATCCTCTTCTTTTGCTTGAGTCGATGCTGGTGCAAATGATGATGAAATTGACAGTGCTAGCTTCGGTCCGGGAGCGTCAGGCCGCGCTGAAAGACAGAGTAAACCCCGTATGCCAGGGATGTGTAAGTTCAAGGCTGTGTCTGGGTAACCCCACGCCTTAGTCTCCTTTGCTCACCAGCCGTATTTGTTAGTATCACCACACATTGGCCAACATACAACGTCAAACATTGGAATACGCACGGTCAGGAGAGCCTTCAGGGGGCCACCGAATTCTGCCCGTTTATGCCGACAAGCACGATGTTAGGAGTGTTATAGAGCGCCATCCGTTGCCACTGGGTAGTGTCCCTCAATTACTTCATTGTACGAGGGTTTGGGCTTGCCGTGCCTGATCCTCGAGTAGCCATTGGGTGGGCAACCCAGGCTCAGGGGATTCTCGGGCGATCATGTGCCGGGTGTGGCGTCGTTTGCCCCATGAGGCTTCTTAACTCCAGTTGGTACACGCCCCAACAGGATGGTGCGTTGGCTTCTAAGATAGTAGCCCGAGCAATAGTTCTACAACTTGGGAGGCTTGGTTGCAAGTTTGTCCTGGCTTGAATACATTCAGGGGTAACTGCCCGGCTACCTCTGAGAAAATACCTTGCGAACAGAGAGTCGTCGGTAGGTTTGTTCCCCACACTGCTGCGCAGTGTGAATCATAGTTAATGCAAGACCCTAAGAAAGAGCTTATTTTTTGATGATATCAGCCTGCTGTGAGCGTTCGGCCCTGAAAATACAACAGTCAGGGGCAGTATTTACATTGAAAAGCGGACCTCGTTCGTTACATCTAGATCAGAAGCAGCTACGATGATATTAGATTACGTTTGTATCTCTCAAGTATTATCAGTCCTTGTCTGAGTGAGGCGTTCTTTGTGTTGAAACGCCGATAGAAAGTCATTCTTGAGTACAAAACGGCTTTAGAACAAGAGCGCTTTCTGAGCAAGGGTCTTGGCATTGTTTCAAGGGGGAACATATGTCTAACACCGGCTACACTTCATATGGTCAGGGCTGGGGGTGGTGACTGTAATTCTACGTAGCTAATTATAAGTAGAGAAACCGAACCATGTCATACTTCCCAGCCACTGCTTTCTTGTCAACAGACACTAGGATAGTATAGTAAAAGATCTACCTTAGGCAACGCAACGTCTAGGAGAGTGAAAAAGAGAGATCCAAAACCCAAAACCAAACTGGACTACTGAGGTAGAGACCGGCTATGAGCACCTTCTGGTGCGTAGGACCGCAACCATGTTGTGTGCTTTCTAGGGGCTTGGGGACCCCTGCTTTTATTTGATGAATCTTGGCCGTCATATTGGGGATCCCTGCAGAATGGGAAGAGGCTCACCACTGTCGTCAGAGGAGTCACTCGAGGAGCCGGAAGCAGACTCAGGTTCATCAATGCTGGAAACGTGGTTCCGGAGAAGGTCCTCAGGGGGCACTTCGCCTTGGCGGTCGCTGTCAGCGGTCCACTTGGCGAATTTCCCCTTCGCTCGAAGCATTGCAAGATATGGTTTATCTTCGTCATCTAAGGATGGCATTAATGGTTAGCAGGTGGCTACCTATCAAGGCTTCGATGAAAAGCTTACCCGTCACCGGCAGCCTCCCCACGCCTCCCCGCCCATCCACAATCGTGACCCTGAAACTGTCAGAGTACCAACCGAACAACGGCCTCTCTGACTGCCGCTCCAGGCTAAGTCTGTACTCGATCGACACGGTAATTTCCCACGTTCCCACGTCCTGAATCGCAAACTTTTCGTGGATGAAGTAGACCTCCTCCTGGGCGATGCGAGGCATGTCGGTCCGGTACTGCGGGCTGTAATCCCGTGCATTCCTCCCGGCGGTAACAGGACTGTTGTTACTGCCAGCGGGATCGACGGCTGACACCCCCTCGGTGAAACCGGAAGTTGCCTCCTTGTCACAGCCTTTGGGCACAACGACCGAGATCATGGACGGAGGAAACCGCTCGCCCACTTGCCATTCCTTGGTCCGAATTGGAATTAGCCACTTGGCTTTGAGCTTGCCCGGCGGCGTGCCTGAGGATCCCACGTGTGGTGCAGAGCTGGTTGTCACGGCCGGGGGGCCGGGGATGAAGTGAGCTTCTTGCCCCCCTGGGACGAGTTCGCCCCTGTCAGAGCTACGGCCGCTGAACTGTTCCGAGGCACTGCCGTCACTGGAATGGCTTGTCCGGTCTGACATGTTGATTCTGTGAGGGTCAAAGAATATTGTAGAATAGTGAGTTGGTGGTTGAGGGAGAGGGATTGTGAATGCAATAGAGTTCTGTCCGGTGTATATCACAATGTGATGGGTGTTGAGGGAATCAGGGGCTGGAGGTTCTGGTGGTTCTACACCCCCTTTTATGCCATTGGCAAGGGAGCCGAACATCGTTTTCCATATCAACACACGCTCTATCGGCGTGATTACTGCAATTTGACGTAAATTGAGAAGTCGCATGAAATTCAAGCTCGCAGATGCTCTAGAGTTATCTGCTGGTTGAGGGCAGCATGCCTGTGAAATCGTTGACGGCAAGATTTACACCTCTTGGAATAGACGGCCCGACATTGCAATAGTCTTTGTCAAAGACCGGGCTTCGTGAGGTGACGTGTCTGTTGGCAAGTTCTTTGTGTGAGAGCGTGGCAGGTGTCGACCAACAACTGAGTTATACGAGATGACTGCCAATCCGGGGTGCCCAGGGGAATCACGAAATGGTTAGCTACTGAATTGCAACCAGAATCTCAATATCTTTCCCAGCTAGCTATATCAGTTCGATCCTGGCGTGGAAAGGGTCGGGCGACGACCAAGGCCGACAGGCCTCGTATCCGGGCACTCTGTTGGGGTCTCTGATGGTTCCATTTTGGCTTCTGGGTTCAACGGAATTGAAGGCGAAGAGCGGTTGATTGAATGCATGAAGATGAGCTCAAATGGATGACGAAATGTCTAAATGGCGAAGAAAGATAAATGTCTTGCAGATGTTAAGAGTCGCAGCTTTGATGAAGCGAGCCAAGGGATGGAAACGGTGGAGGAATTCGGCAGCTGTTAGAGACCTTTTATTCGACTCGCCCCATAAAGGAGGAAAAGTGCACGTTCCTCTCAATGCCCCATCTAAAACTTTGATGACCTCCGTCCTAAACTCCTATTTTTGAACTTTAACACAGTCCCTCTAAGTGTTGGTTAGCTTGGGTCTTGATGGAGCCATTTCTGACCTCGTACACTCAGATTACGAGCAGGGCCGGGTTTGTTCTGCTGCTCGGCTTTGAGCGTTCGTATTCTACCGTGATTCTTCATTATCGCGGACGGCTGAATAAAGGAAATGGAGCCCTTCTAATTTCTAGCTTTTATACGCTCTTGGACTCGGATTGGGGAATGGAATCCATTAGTGCAATCGAACTACGACCAACCCTTGCCTCTCAAGTGGAACAGCTATAGCCCCGAGCAGTTTCTATCCCCGGACTGATGCTGCTACTCTTTGACTGGACCTTATCTCTCAGCCACCCGTTTAACCACTATACGCCTCAGGACTCCGGCTCTTACATGGCAACCGCTTCTCGGTCCAGTGCTGGGGGGAAGTGGATGAGTTTCGTTAGTAACTGTGTGCACTATGTCCACCCACGCAGAGAATTGACAACCAGATGTAGCACTGAGAGGGGTGCTCTTGATTGTGGTCGCAAGCCTGTTGATGGGTTAGTTTGTTCCAGCAGGCCTGGCGTAAGGATGGCAGCAAAGATCTTAGCGGGGCGCCTGGTATCTCCAGACTCAGTTCTAGGGGAACAGCTTGGATTTTGTTTCTGGCTAACTACCTATATGGTCTCGCCCGACACTTTTGTCTGGCCAAGTCCGTATTAGCCGCAGATCCTGAGCAAGAGGTGAGCCGAACGTCATGGCACGGTTCAGAGGACTTTTATGTCAATTGTTCAAGAGCGAAAAGTCTACAGAGAACTACACTCGAGCCAAGCACATACACATCTTGGGGCCAGAACTTTGGGAGCTACAACTTCAACTCATCGTGGGCAATCTGCTGCAGCGAGCCACACACGTTCACATCCTCGTACTCCTCGCCAATGCCGCGAACCTCGGGGATGATGCGAAGGCCCAGCGACAGAACCTTGAGCAGGATGTAGTCGATGCCAACCACGCCGATCCACTCGTCCAGCATGAAGTAGTCGGCCGAGTAGGCCTGACGAGGTGCCGGACCAGGCATTCGAGTTGACGGATGCAGCAAGCGACGAGAAGACCAAGACCGCCATGAGAACGGTAAAGTCGGTGCAGGGGTGCTCTGTGCCGGCGTAGTGGTTGACTATTCTGCACGTGCTGTAGGCGGCACCTGTCCCCGAGATGGCATACGTGAGCTTGGCGTTGCCCGTGAAGAGCTTCTCGGTGAAGGTGGTGACGGTTTCAAGGTCCCTCTTGCATTCGCCGCGGGCCGAGAGCTCGTGCAGGCCCAGAGGTTGCATCACGGCTGCGTTTGCTGCAAGCAGTGCAAAAGAGAGGGCGAATACATGGTGCACGAGACGACAGGTTATCGAAGTCGGCATCTTGGCTTTGTGGTAACGGTGAGTAATGTAGGTACCTAGTCAGGCGCTTGCTTACAGTCGTTTAACCCCATCCGAGGCGGCTACCCTGCCCAGCTTTATGCAAACGAATAACGCAAAGTCTGCCTTGCCAAACCCCTTGCTGGTGTAGATGAAGCTGTCTTGAACCTGCCGTTACAAGGCATATCGTTGGTGTTGGTGTTTGTGTTGGCGATTTGGAGGCGCGCCCATCGAGTTTACCCGGCCCTGGTGAGCGAATCATGAGAAACCTTCAATCTACCTCGCCACACCAATACGCTGCTCTGGTCCAATAGGGGCTTGGCCTCTGATATCTGCTTGTTGGTGATTTGGAGTCAGTATATTACAAGCAACTTATCCGCACCCAACATCAACCCCAAGTTTCTCTCCTCTCTCCCACACAGCCTAGCTAGCCCACAGTAATGTACACGCGAATCATCTCGACAACCTTTCTTGCCCTTGGCATCCTCGCCGCATCGATTTTCCCCTACACAATGCCAGACCTATACACGCTGCCGCAAAAAAACACCTTCATCTTGACCTGCCTCGCCCTTCCCGCCGTCGACTCGTTTTGCCGCGTCATTATCCACTACAGAGTCAACCCCGCCGCGGCTAATCAAGACACCAGGTGCCTCTTGATGGGCGCTGGCGCATCGGCTGTGGTGGCTGCTGTTAGGCTGCAACGCCACCCTCCTGCAGTTCTTCATGGGGCGGCAGATGGCCGTGCCTAATTCTCAGGATTCAAGTGGCTATCCAGTTTGTCGGGATAATCACCGAAAACATTATCCGAGGAACAGCTTTCCCAACGTCCATTTTTTCACGCGGAGAGGAATTCGCACCTGTCCATCGAGTATGATGGGAGACAAGGATTCAGATCCGACAGCTACGTCCGATCTGTCTGGAGGGTTGAAAGGGATGTATCCAGGGCTCTTAGAGCTACTGGAAGAGCTCGAGATGAAGCCTTCGGGAGAATTCGTGTTGTCTGGCACTGTTGCGCTTTTAGTGTTAAGGATTGTTCAAAAGGCTTGAGATGGATTGTGTGAGTTCAATGCGGTGTAAACTTGTTAGGTGTGATGATCAGGAAGGATAGAAGATGGGGCCAAGAACCGAATGTGGTTCATTCTGGCCCTACGCGCCGTTTATCCAAGGTAGTTCAGAGGGTGGCATCCAGGACTCTGAGTGCTATTCCGATCCGGTCTCACATGGTGGTCGTGATCCTGTACCAACTATCACAGCGCCTGAGTTCAAAACCATTCGTATTTGGTTGGAGGAATGAAGGGAAGGGATATTGCAATTGCCAACTGCCATCTCAAAGCCAAGTTGTTCAGGAAAAAACGCCAATCACATTCCCCTTGGTGAGCCGTCAAATAGCTGCACTTGGGGCAAAGAAGATTCAGGGGTGGCCAACACTTCGAACAGCTTCCAACCACAACTTGCGGAACCCAACCCGACTCCTCACCAGGCGCCATCAACCTCACCTCTCCGTCACCCTTTCAACCACAGGCTCAGGGCCGGCCATCCTGATCTGCAACTCAACCTTCCGCTCCCCTTCCCCACTCACGCCCCCAACTTCTCCTGCCATTGTCCTATGCCGTCTCCTTCTCCACCAAAACAGCAGCCCACCCAACAACAGCGCCATGCCAATCACCACACCCAGCGCAACAGCTGCTATTGACCCTGGATTCTGCAACGCACTCGGCTTGTTCGACTCTCCGTCGCCAGCAGCAGTATCGCTTCCCGACGGAGTTCCTGACGAGGAGGCAGTAGAAGCAGTAGTCGAACGCGGCAAAGGCAGATCGCTCGACTCCCACATGATTGCAACATGAATACCAATGACAAACAGGGACGTCGTACCAGTCGGCACAAGCGTTGTGGTAATGGTTGGGATGGTAAGGGAAAGCATTGTATAGTCGGTCACCTCAGGAGGCCACGTCAACACGGTGACGGGTACCGTGGCTTCGTACGCACAGAATGTTGCGAGGGCGCTCGGGAGCCAACCTAGCCGGGGCCTAAGATCGAAAATGTGAGTGCTTGTTGCGGGTGGGTTGTGGCTGCAGGGACGAACTCACGGCGAACAGCAAGCAGCCCAAGTCCGCGCCCCCTGAGATCTCGTCTGGTACTCCGTCACGTATCCAGAGGGACATATTCCAGGGCTGTAGCCCGTGTGTAGGTAAATTCCCGGGTTTACAAAATAGGGGGAGCTGGCCCATGAGTCCGGGTAACATTCTTGGTGGGCAGGGTGGAAGTCGTCGTTGTAGAAATCGTGATGGCGCAAGTGAGCGTAGAAGTCCATATAGAGGTCAACGCGGCCCGAGAGCGTAGCTGGGTTTCGAAAGAACGTTGGCGGAAATGTCGGGAGCTGTGTTTGGCAGCCGGTCGGAGGGGTGAAGATTGTGGTCAGGGGGAGGAAGTTGGTCGTTCTGGTTGATTCGGTCATGGTGGTTGAAAGCTGCCGATGACCTTGAATGAGGGAAGGTTGTGAGGTAGGTGGTTTTGTAAAAAAAAAAAAAAGTGGGAGCTGCATTGGTCAGGTTTAAATGTCGCCCGTCTTTTGGATACGCGTTCTAGGCCTTGGGTTGAGGTTTGGCGTGCATATCGTGGCTTACATGGCCGAATCGGCTTCCTTTGGGCGCTGATCACTGCCGCTGTTATTGGGCGTCACTTGACGAGAGCTGGCAATTCCCAGGTCGCATGGTGGCGCC
Organism: Podospora aff. communis PSN243; assembly: GCA_033296975.1. Lineage (NCBI taxonomy): Eukaryota > Fungi > Ascomycota > Sordariomycetes > Sordariales > Podosporaceae > Podospora > Podospora aff. communis PSN243. Next base: position 219,223 of record MU865966.1, on the reverse strand, counting down.
TTGAGCACATGCATGAAGTTGACTGGAAGCATTCACCACATGGGTCTCAGGTACCTTTTTACGTTCCTGCCAGACTGTTAAATGCTAGGCAAGGCAGAGGGGACCTTTACACATCAAAAAGGGCTCGTTTACATCACTGCAGCCATTAGCCAGGCCTGCAAAAGCGCTCGGAATGATGCCATGTCGATGCATGTAAATGGCCTTTGAAACACAAAAAAGGATGCGACTGGAAACAACAAGTTTGGACGTTCCAGTTGACGACTTTATCCCATTGCAGACGGTTTCACTTCCTGCACGGAACACATTTGCAGAGCTATACCTAGGTGAAGGATGTCACACGTGGGCCGCAGTGAAATGAGGGCATCTACAATTCCTCCTCCCGCTGGTTTTGCTTTGTCGGTGGCGAGGTATTGTGTTATAACCGTTGCGGACTTTCGGCTTTGGTCGTGTTTTGGACTTTCTTTCCCTGCCAGACCAAACCGTGACTGCGCGTGCACCGCTTTCATCGTTTCCAAACCTTAATCTCCTAGTTCCCCCCCACTGCAAGCCATTAAAAACCCCTCACTGTCTCTTCCTTTCCAAGATCGCTCCTGCCCTCCTACCATCCATCACCTCCCGCCCGTAACACCGGGTGTGGTGTTCTGAACCCTTCTACCCGTTTTTTGCATTCTCGTTTCTCACTTTCTGCCCACACACACACACACAAAATTCCACAGCTACACCCAGTGTCCCTCAAGATGCCCCCCGCAAGATGCATCATTGTTGAGTGGGTCACACAACCCACAGGCCATCTCGCCATCATCCAGGGACGCGACCTCATCCCCACCCCGATAGTCAAAGCCAGACTCGCCGACCTGCCCCCAAACCTCAACAGTGTCCGCGCCCACCTGAGCCTACATGATCCCAAGCGCGGCGACAACAACGGCGCAATCATGGATACCGGCGTACGCTATGGCGACGAGGTACATGTAATCACGGGTCACGACTGCTGCGAATCGGCCGTCTCCATGTCGTACCGCCCCGCTGCGTTGCACGCGCCGGGCGATGGCTACGTCTACTTCCGCTTCGACCATGTTCGGATTCACGAGCTTGGGCCGTTGTACCTCCGAGTCGAGGTCGGTTTCGAGGCTACATGTCCTGATGATAGCGGCACGTGCACGGGGGAGGCGATGAGTGCGGAGATAGAGGTTCGGCCGAAGAAGCCCGAGCTCGATCCTGAGTATCCGTTGTTGTGGAGGTGAGTTGCTTTCTGTCATTGGGTTGGGTTGGGGTGTGAGTTGATTTTTGCAGGAGGTATCTGCAGGGTATGACAATCAATGATTTGGGCCGGCGCATGTCTGGATAAAGGGGGGAGATTTGGATCTGTCGCTGGATACCGTACCCGGGGCACTGCTCGTTGCTAGGAATTGGGGGTCCGGCACCAGTAAGATCAGGTATAGAGAAAGTTGGAGAAATGCATCAATCGGCAGGAAGATCCTATACTCAAATCCAGTCTAGCATCATCCATACAAAACTTGGCAAACTCATCAGAAACAAGATGGCGTGAGTGAAATAATTTATCAGTACAGTTCCCAACACCGCGCCCAGGTACATCGCACTGTCCCTTCCCCACTGGCGGAAGGTTCCGCCCCCACTCCACACTCCAGCCCCACCCCGCCAGCGAACCCCACCTCCCCCCCTCCGGCACCACAACCTCCAACCCCTCCGTCCCGCCCACAAACCCCCCCAAATAATCCCCCTTCCCCAACTCCACGCCCCGCGCCCTCAAAATCGCATACGCAATCACCACATGAAACATGACATTCGGCATCCCCATCCCCAGCGTCACGCTCCTCCCATCCCCCCTCAACACCTTCCCATTCCCCAGCACCATCTCCACCTTCTCCCCTTCCCTGCCTTCCAAATGCTCATCTCTCACCCCGCGCAGCATCGCGATCGTGGCGTCGCATCTCGCTATGAGCTCTTCGAGCGTGGATTCGTCGTCTTGCCACTTTGGGGCCGCGGGCCCGATGTAGGAGGGGGGCAAGAGTTGGTAGATTGCGGCGGTGGCGACGTTGGAGGCTTTGGTGATTTGCTTGGAGAGGGGGATCATGTCGGGGGCGAGGCGGGCCGAGGGGAGGGTGGTGTTTGCGGTGGGGGAGGAGGCGAGGGCCTTTTTGAGGAGGTGGGTTAGGGTGAGGAAGGCGGAGAGGTAGGTTTGGGTTGAGATGGAGGGGAGGGTGATGGGCATTTTGGTGGTGGTGGTTTTTGGGTGGGGTTTGGTGTGTTTGGTGTTTGGATTGTGCGTTTTGTTTGTGGGATTTGTTTGATGGAGAAGTTGAGGTGTTGGGAGATGGGGAAGTGATGGGAAGACATGGGAGGAAGTTGGTTTTTTATACTAGTATTTGGGTTGCATGCAGGACGTCAAAAAAAGGCTGGTGATTCGCTGCGGAATCCCGCCGGGAGGGCTGGCCGCAAGTGGGACAGGCTGCATGCCGATCCGCCTCGTTGGTACAGATGACGGGTCCGCATGCAGAGCTTCGGGCGGAAATCCGCTGGAGGAGGACGCCGAGTGGAATTCCTATCTTTGACGTCGCCTTGGTTTTCGTGCGAACGACTCATGTCAAAAGATGGATGAAAGCACATTGTGAACGGGGTTTTCTTTGCTTCTTTGAGTGGGTGTGTGAAATCGCATTTCTCTGGATTTTGGTGTGAAATGAAATATGGTGGATCCATGCGAGGCTAATGGCAGTCAATAAGGCTCTCATTATGTGCCAAGACAATCGACATTACACTCCAAAAGCTAACAACCCAGGGCCGGAAGATCCAACTTGGAACCAGCTGAATTAAGAGGGGGACACTTGGCCAATGAGGAAGCCAACTCCTCCAATTTCTTCGGATAGTGGGTCCACTAGTAATCGGCCAGCTACTCCTTCCTTCCCTCTGTTCAGCACTCAGCGGTCTTTCCTTAGTCACTATGAGTCACACAATCGTGTGAATAGCCCATCACCGGGGCGACTATTCAGCTAATAGCTGCTAGGAATGGTCAATAAATGACAATAGCTTCACTCACCGTTATTAACCGACGCCTTGAGGAATGTCACAGTGTATAAAAACCCCAGGTCAAAGCTCTGGAATCCCCCCTCTCTTTCTACTCACCAAAACCTCCTTTGGACACGGACCAGATTTCCAGACAACAACCAACCCAGCTTCCAACACCAAAACTCACCATGCCTATCGCCCACATATCCTTCTCTCAGAAGCTCATCCCTTCCGGCCGCGTCACCGTCACCGTCAACAGACCCCTCCCCGAGCCCTTTTCCATCGTCATCAACGAGAAGGACCTCCCCCACTGCTACCACTGGATCCAATGCCGCGTCAAGGTCGACAAGTTCGACATCGCCAGAGAGGGCTGTTATGATGCATACGATAGAATCCCGAACGGCCTCCTGCCTGACTATCTCAGCGGCCACCAGCTCCGCGGACCGATCTTCAGCGGCCACATGAAGGATCGCAAGATCACGTTTCGGTTTGACGATCTGCGTTTTAAGCGGCCTGGTATCTATATTCTTTACGCAGAGTCTCTCACGGGTTTGAGGGGCAGTAATGCGCGGATGTCTCGGAATTGGCCCGGCGGCGGGAGTAAAGTGGAGTTTATGGTTGAGGCTGAGGAGGGACTCGGGGACAAGAAGGAGGAGGAGGGGAAAGAGAAGTGTAAGGAGAAGAACGCACGAGGGGAGGAGATGGATTGAGAGGCCTGAGACTGGAAGGAAGAAGCGCAAGGCGGCTGAGGAAAGCTGGAGTGTTCTTGGTGTTCAGAAATATAAAGCGTTTTGCGGGCAGTTTTTGACCTGGATGTTGTTGGTGTTGTGGGCCGTGGTGCGACCGTTCTATGGCGATGGCTTGGAAGAGGGGAGTTGCCGTCGCTCTCGTGCGTGGTGAAGTCAGGTAGGCAGATTTTCCCAGTTTCACGCCATGACCACCAGGTGTTGGTTGGAGATGGGATGAAAAGTTGACGGCGGATCCACATTACCTGACAAAACAAAAGCAAAAAGATAGTGCGGAGGTTCGATACCATGGGCTCTAACAACTGGCGTGAGAAACCAGAGGAGAACCCACGTGAGCTAACCAGCTTCCCCAACTTGATCAGCCTCAGCCCGCCAGGTTTCACCCAGCTATACACCACGTCGCGGGACCTCGTCCAGCACATCCAGCATGTGACAATCTCCGTTACCTCTGTTAACTCCGGGGACTACTATATGCGCGATGATAGCGACATCGATGTCTGGGCTCGGAATGTTAAGCGGGGACTTGAGAGCGCGGAGTGCAAAATCGCGTCGTTCAGAGTCATCAGCAATGGGCTACATGCGTGTCATCTAACCTTCTTTTCATACCTGATGTCGGCAAATTCTGGAGGGCCTGTAGTGCTGCGGCAGTGCAAGCTTTGCCTGAAGGCACATGACGCCGCTAGGGACTTGGTCGGCGGTATTCGCCCGCTTCTGAAGAAGAAGGCAATTGTCGAAGCGGAGGAGCGGCTCACGGCCGAGATTGGAAGGGCTGGAGAGGTCGAGCGCGGAGGAGCCTGAATGGGACATGCTGGAGACGATGAAACATGAGAGTCATGGGATGGTACCTATTCTCTATCGTACACGTGGTTTAGGCGAAGCATATGAAGTCTTTTTCCGATATCTCAAAACCGCTGTAGGCTTGCCATGTGTTACCGCACACACAAAGATTTTCACACGCAGGTGGCCTTTGATGTCTGGTTGCCGATCCCCGTGAGGCCCCTTTTAACGTCACCAGACAGCAGTCTTGTGTCGGCGTCATACCATGTTTGCTTTCCCTGCTCGGCACCTGACCTGGGTAATATGGCGATGAGGCCTAGCTGTGCAGTCATATGAGGTACCTTAGGAAACATCTCAAAGGTAAGGCATATAAATATCCGGATGCATGCCAGTTCTCCATGCTGTCCCTTGCAATCAACTGTCTCAACCACTTTGATACACGTCCTCACGTTTCTAAAGAACACAGAAAAGTCCACAAACAGCCTTCTTCCATCTCTCAACCTCTCCCCCCACAACCCCACAGTACAATACAGTGCAAACCCTTCCCTCCTCCTCGCCATCAACACCTTCCAAAACCACCTTACCCCCACCCCAAGCCCCACGGGAACCACGCCCCCCTCCCCCTCCCTCGACGCAACCATCAATCAGCTAATCTCCGAATTCGCAGACAACCTCCCCCCCAAACCCTTCGACCTATCCCCCTCCTCGGCTAGGCCGACAAACCCCCTGTCCCCATCAACGTCGACACCCCGCCCCACATCAAGAAATAAGGCGTGCCCTGATCGACAGCCTACACCGTCGACCTGGATCTTACCGACCACCCCGAATAGCGAGAGAAAATCACCGCCCGGGCGAAAATTCGGAATTTGAAACGGTTGACGCTGCCGGAGGGGGATTATAAGCTGTGGAGCCGAGTTGTGTGGAGACGTATGCGAATAAGGCCAATGTGGTGGTTTATCGGTGGGAGGGGTTGAGGTGTGAGAGTGTGGAGGAGATGGTTTGGGTTGATGCTGAGTGTTGGGTGTGTGAGGATCCGACGGGGTGGCCGAGGTTTGCGGAGGGGGTTGTGAAGGGGGAGGTGGGGTATGTTGTTGAGGAGGTTGAGGTGGAGGGGTAGGGGGGTTTGTGTTGGAGGATGACTTTGACGAGGCGGGCTTGGCCACTGAGGGGGGAAAAAGGGGGTTGGGCTGTAGGCAGGTTTTTTTTCTGCGTCCTATTGAGGGCTTTTGGTGTATCGAGATGGTGCGTCTGGGTGGTAAAAATTCAGATTTTGCACGTTGTTGAGCTCAGCGGTTTAGATCCGGGCGCGCGAAGTTCTCGTTACTCTATGTATTGTTGGCGGCCGGGTCATGATGAGGAAATGTTTGCTCCATATCCTCCGACGACCTCAGACGCTGGTTGCTCTTTGTGGGGTGTCCATGCGGCCGTTCGTCTCCTCTTTGTCTCGATTGTTGGCGACCCCTCCTAAGCAGGCGATCTATCTGTTCCAACAGGTCGAACCCCGCAGCGTTGGCCCCTTAAACGGCAAAGTCAAGATCTTTTATCGACGAGACTGCTCCCCTAAGGTCCAATTCAGACATGCAGCTATAAAACGCCGAGCTGTGCTGTATCCAAGGCAAGGGATGTTTGCTTACCTAAGGTACATGGGCGACTTGGTCTCCCTAGCCGAATCTCAGTCCCGGGACTTATCATTTGTTAGATTGTGCGTCGCGATTGATGGCCGTGGGGAGAAGGAAGGGTTTTACGTGAGGCAAGTTTTTACACGACGGGTTGGATGCTGTATGCCCGAGCTAGCGATGGTTTGAAGAAATGAATACAAAATCGGCGTGCCCATGCTCCCTCCTGTGCAGAAGACTCAAAATGCAGTATCTGTGTTTATGCTTGGCGTGAAACTTGAATGCAAGACACAAGGCTGTCATATTCTCGCCGGTGCCGTCCCAATAGTGTCTCAGGAGCAGCAAGCAAACATATAGGTAGCTATCATGGGTTGTCTGCCGCCGGCCGGCATGCCTCACCCGCGTGAGGTCCGTGAGTTTCTATCTGAATCTGGGCTCCTGGCTCCGGCGCCGTCGATCGAGAGCCCCGCAGTCAACGGCCTGATGATGCTCGATCGCCGATCGGGAGGCATCAGACGCCGGTCATGATGGTGCTCAGGGCGCCGTCGGTTCTCTGTGCCTATTGTTAGTCGCCCAAATTTAACGCCTGACACCAACGTCACGATGTATCAGGGACTTGGATTCTTTGACAGCTGTTGAAGCCCGGTTGGAGCCCGGCCTGATCGGACGCGATGACATGGGATACTCCCTGTCTATATATTCCCACTGTTCTGTCCTCCTGTTTCCTCCTCTCTTCCTCTTTACCACTCCTCGACCACTGCCGCACACACCCGTGTTCCCAGACAGCTACCAGATCTAAGCAATAGGCCTACAACCTTTTGGGCTGTATAAACTACCTACCTTTTGTTCGCTGTTGGATCATTTCTTTCGCACCATACTACCTTGCCCTCGTCGACATCAAGCAACACGCAACCTCCACCAACGCTACCATGTCGCTACACTTCACAACCACCACCCAACCTACCAGTGACAAGCAGGGACCGCTTGATCCCGGTGTCGCATGGCCCATCGAGTACAAGGTCAAGGTGAACGCCGGCGAGCTCGCAGACAAGTTTTCCGTCTCCGCCACGGCGACTTTGTTCGTACTTGGCCAAGACGACCTCGACCCAGCGACCAATCTACTCACCTCCGGTTGGTACGTCACAGGAAATGATGCCATCATCGCCGACTCGGAACCAAAGACAACTCAAAAGGACGGGTGCTGGGAGTTCACGTGGGGCCCGGACACCATCTGGACGTCTAGTTCTGGCACTTACCAGCTCCGCGTCTACGTTACAGTCCTCGAAAAAGATAGCGGAATGGTATATGAATTCAAAATGATGCAGATGGAGCGGGTCATAGTCAAGTGGTAGCCTGTGATGACTAAGGTACTTTCACGCCTGGGTCCGGCTTGGCAATGCCCGGGCTGTCCACACCCCTTTTTTTTTTTCGCGCGGCTGACAGCAGGTTTAGTCCTGGCACACTTTACCCAAAACTTGAACCTTCTGACTGGTGCTTTCAAGAACCATCCTCGCAAGCCGGGTTGCGAATGCGAGGAATGAATTCCAAGGGTTACTGGGAAGAATGTCGGCTGGTACCGCAAGTTTGGTCGGGAAAGAGATTTGTAACGTTGAGTTGATGTACTTTACTACGTCTGAGTTGTCTTTAATTACAAAATTACTGCCTTTTGAAACGACTGGAGCTACAGCGCTATTAAGCTGTTAGTAATGTTGTATCGAGTTTCGCGACCAAACACAGTACCACCTATAAGGGGTGTAATAAGCCGTTCAAAAACCTATACTGAACCGCCTTAACACGGCTTGTTTTGGGTAGGCGGTCAAGTGAAAAACAAATGGTAAACTTTTCGCTTAGAGCAGAATAAGCCGCTTTTAAGCAGCTCAAACGGACTTGAGCTACTTGTTTCTTTTGAGCTGTATCCACTAAAGGGTGGGTTTTAAAAACCTCGTTCGTTCCTTCCCCTGTTGTTCATTTTACTTAATAAGCACCTGTGAAACAGCAAAGCTGGGGGGTATAGCGCTGCTACTGGAAGGCCAGTATCAGTGGATTCACTTTTGCTGGCACAATAGTGCAGTGGTTTTTCGTTTCACAGCACCCTAATAGAATTTTACTTTTACAAAGGGTTTGAAGATACCGCCGGCTTATCTTATCTAAGTGGTAAACTTTCCGCCCAGTAGTCCAGAGGTTACATTATGGCTTACTGACCCTAGGTGTGAGCGGTACTGGATCATTTCATCTACTCCTGTTAGAGCTCGGGCTCACCTGACGTATCGATACTCCCAGTCTATAAATTCCCAACAGCCGCAGCTGGGTAATTCTCCCCGTTCTCCTCCTTTTCACCAAGCCTTTCAACACCGCCCCAAACCCAGTGTTCCCAGACACTACCAAATCCAAAGAGTGCACCTCAGACCTCCCGAAACCCACATTATCATATCCACCCCAAATCCCTCATCTTGTCCATCTTGTCCTGATCGCTATGGCAAAACGGTGGAGGCACGACACCTCCCGAACTTCCTCCAGTCAGAGTCAACCTCACCTGGGACAATTCGATCGAGCACTGCGATAAGGTCCAGCCCCAAGAACCGTGGCCTGCCCCGTTCAACTTCAAGTTCCCCCTCTCAGACCTTCCAAAATTCACAGACGCGGAGCGTATCGACTTTGTCTCCAAGGGCTCTCTCGAGAAGGCCTCCCTAGCACAGGGCCCCGAAACAGGAGAGGATATCATTGTCTGGCGCCCTGCCGTCCATGGGGTCTCCATAGCCAACCCGATCGCGGGCGTGGGCGTGGGGCACGAGTATTACCGCGTGATTTGGAAGCCAGACAGCATCAGAGTGAACAGCCGCGGGGTATACCGACTGGAAGCAAACGTCGAAGTCATGGCAGATGGAATGGTGATTGCCACGGGACGAGCCTATGGGGGTGACGTCAGAGTAAAGGGCCACGGTGGCAATACTACTAGATCTCTGGTATGTGAACAACTTGGAAGCTTCTTACTATCTGCGACTATTTTCTGACCAGATTGCTGCTTTTAGGAGCCATCGTCGCGGGCCGGACTGTGATGGCGAGGGGATGCATGGTGAGGGCTAGTGGGAAGGCAGTCGGCGGGCACCGCATTCTCGCTCAGGAAACGAAAATTTATCGTTGAGTTCACATACTGCGTCTGAGCTATCTTGGAATTCAATATCATTGCCTTTTGGAACGACTGGAGCTACAGAGTTAGTGACTTGATAGTTGCATCGTATTGAGTTTCGCGATCAAAGTTCCCACCACTAAGAGAGCTCTTTGTTGACGCGAAGGGAGAGGTGCATCAAAGCCTCTTGTTGTGAAAACTCGGGCGCCTCGATGTCTTTGTCTTGACTGCAGGTTAAATCCTTTGTGTTCTCGCCGCGGACTCGGAGCGGATGGTCAACAATCCGCTATTATTGATCCATCGAGCATTGTCAATTGTGGCATTATGCCCCCGAAATAGATGGCCATTGATGCCTCCTCTTCATGAATCAACAATACGGATTTCTTTGCGCTCTCGAAGAGATAAACAACAAGACCGTGTTTCGTTCCTCGGTGCAGCCCCTCTCCGTTTTCCTACACCTCCCTGTTCGTCACGTTGACAGCAGCACCAACAACAGATTACTTTCTTCTCTTCTCTATCCTACAACCCAAAAACAACCGAAACCCATCCTCACCATGTCCACCGCACCCCCCAAGACCTCAACCCCCGAACCCCTCCCAATCCACGCCTCCTGGACCACCAAAGACGAACCCAAAGCCGACCGCCTCGCTCCAGGCCAAGCCTGGCCACACACCTACAAAGCCCAGTTCAACCTCGGCAGCCTCCGGAAAAAATTCCCCGACGTCCGGCTCGACATCAAGGGTTGCATCATCGACGCCCAGAATAACACCCGCGACCCCGACTGGGACAAGGCATACGGTGAGATTGCCCCGTTTTCTCGCGCGTGGACTAAGAGCAGCAGGGGCGAGGAGCTTGTGTTTGTCGAGTGGAGGAATGTTAAGCACAGGTTTTGCTCGGTGGAGGCGGAGGGTTTCTTTCGGTTTCGGGCGTCGCTTTCTCTGGTGGGGGGTGATGGGGAGGTTGTTGCTTATGGGGAGGTTGTGGGGAGGGAGGTTCTTGTGCTTTTCTAACAGGTTTTGTCGGCCGTAGATATAGTGAGACCAGGGACAGGCAAGAGAGCTTCTTTTGGTGAGAGTTATGAGGTAAGTATACCTATTTTCAGCGGGTTGAAAACAAAAACGTGGAATTTGAACTATTGGCACCTATTAAAAGCTGCGAAGATTGTGACACCTTTTCAAGAATCATGTGCCTGGGAAAAGCCGAACGCGCGCCAGAACTGAGCGTCGCAGCGAGTGGGGCGAACAATGTGACCGTGACACGATACCGTGGATGCTTTCTTTGTCCGAACTAGTTGGAGCTCCTGGATCTACCTTACCCTGAGCTTACCGAGATCCCTGATTAGGTACTCCACTGACCCACCGACGCCTGATCGCCGATCGTTTAATATCAGATGCAAGGCATGTGCTCAACTCACAACCCGGAAGTCATCTCAAGACACAACCTTGGAGTCATCGAGCCGCGTTAGGCTGGGTGGTGTCCAACTTGCAATATTTAGCTGGCGGGCTCCCTGTCTCCTGTTTCCTGGATCTCTCTTCCTGATTGTTGGGAGCTTCATGCAACTCTATTGTTTCCGAAGACGATAGCCCTCAAACAATACCAGAGACCGGGACTCGCCCACACTCGAGACTCTTCTTACACACCAACCGTTCCCAAACCTTTACCAACTCGAGCCCCAGCCCCTTGTTCCAACCCTCACAAAAATCCAAGCCAACCCTCACAATGTCCAACTCCCCCGAGTCGCAAACCGAATCCACAATCCAGATTGGCGCTTCTTGGTTCTACCGCAGCGAGGATAATACCTGTGACGTCCCCCGGCACAAAGCCTTTGGACTCCTCTACGTCGCCCAATTCCACTTTGGCCAAGCCCTCCGGCATCTACCGCATGGAAACATCCGGTACGAGGGAATCATCATGGACGAACAAGGGAACGCACACCGGGAGATGACGGGAAGTCTCATGCACAGGCACATGTCCGGGGACGGCAGTTACACCACCTTAGTGAAGTGGGAAGGGATAAGGTATGCCTGCGAGGAATTGGCCGGGCGGTGCACATTCCGAGCGACGGCTTATTACCCCGGGGAAGGTGGTAAGAAGCTTGCTTATGGGTATGTTGATGCTCGTCAGCTCAATTATGAGTACATGTATCTTCATTACATGTAGAGGGGTTGTGGCTTTGAGAGGCGAGGCAACCCAACACAGCGACACGGGTTCATGGGAATTAAGGGGAGCTTGGACATCTTTTCCGCAGCCAATGAGTTTCAATTTATCAGAATTTATTGAGATGCAAATACAAGCGTGGATTTCGCAAAAGGATAGTATTTCTGGCTGTATAATCCTTAACTTGACAATCATTTTGATACGAAAAACCACTGCACTACTGTGCCAGCAGAAGGGAACCCACTCATGACTGGCCTTCCAGGAACAGCGCTATACCCCCAGCTTGCTGTTTCACAATCGTTCCTTCGGTGGACGTATTTCGCCTTGTAGCCGGAGGTGCTGCAACTATTTGGATGATGAACAGTCACGTACAGGCCAGCAGTTGACTGATATGCGCCGCATGACTCGAACTTACAATTTGGTCCAAACTCAGCATCTCTAGAGCCCCACGATCGATCAAGACCCCCGCACTTGATTGCTGCGTCGTGTACCACCAGCAATGTTGAGCCCGCTGTGCAACGCCCGCTCTTTGTTAGGAGGGGAATATCGGACCCGAGGCTTTGTCGGAGATCAGGGCGTCTGTCCAACTCTTCGGTGATGCATCACGAGCGGCGCCCGCAACCATCCAAAGCTCACAGATCCCATTCTGACGTTGACAAACGCAATACGAGAGAGCGGGACTGGTTGATAAATAGCCCGGTTTCCCGCTGCTCTTGCATCGCTATCATCAAACACCACTTCCAAATCCGGCAGTAATCAACTCCTACAAAACAACTGCATCATCCCTCTCTCTCGCCGTTTGTCGGTGTCCAACCCGTCCCTTTTCCGCCCTCAAGAATCCACTCTACTCTACCTCCCTCACACTTCAACCCCAAAACCAACAACCACCAAAAACATGCCCCCCGCCACTCCCACCACCCCCCCAACCGAAACCATCACAACCCAAAACCACCACCAAGTTGACTGGACCGACCCAACCCAACACACCATAGGCCGCCAAGTCGTCAACACCCCCTGGCGCGGAACCTACACCGCCCAAGTCGACCTCTCCACCCTCGCAGAACCAGTCTGGGCCCAGAACAAGCACGTCAAGGCCAGGGGCCGCATCATCGACAGTGCGGGCAACATCGTCAAGAGAATCGACCCCACGATGACGGGGTACAGCTCCCCCGAGGAAGTGGCAAGGGGCAGGAACTTTTTCTGGGCGACGTGGGAAGATGTGGTGTGTCCGCGGGGGGGAAAGTTTAGGTTGCGGGCCGAGATTTATGTCGGGCGTGGGGATTTGACGAGGGACCCGACGACGAGTGTGGATGGGCCGTTGAGGAATTTTTGGACGTATGGGATGGTGGAGAGTGGGGAGGTGGTGATTGTTAGGGGGTAGGTGGGGATCTGGATCTGGGGGGGATAGGAGTGGTATTAGGGGGGTGGATAGGAGTGATGAGGGGGGTTAATGCCGTTCAGTACGCGGGCGTAAGGCGGTAGAGACGGCAGAAGCGATGAGTTGAACAGAGCGATTTGAACAGGGTGGGGGAGCGTTGAGTTTATAGAAAAGTTCTCTGGAACGGTGCTGGCACCGATTTCGAAGGTTCCGAGGTGTTGAGAATGCATTGCTGTCTACACACCAAGTTGGCCTCTTGAGAAATTCCCGGACCAATCATGTCGCTGTAAACTCGGAACTGCTCCTTGCCCTTCCCTTTGCCGCAATCTGCTAGCTCAAGCTTGCCTTTGGCGCGGTGCTATCATGAATCTCATCTTCAATGTGGTTATCACCTTGCTGCGCATGATACATACATGAACTCAACGGTTTTGTTCTTGGTTATGCCAGCTACCTTATCCTACAACGAATAATGAAGGCGATTCTCCCCACGTCCCTTGATAAGTTGTGCCCCATCTCCACTGCTCCGCCTCCCGCAACAACCCCTGAACCAAATTGTCAAAATTATCGCTCAAAGAGTGGAAGGCAAGATTGCCTCCCTACCTGTTACCGCCAACCCACAGAGAGACGACCAACAGCGCGTCGGCGTGTCACTTGCCCCTCACTCACAACGGCGGAATACATGTAGTAACCACCTCGCTCCAGACGCACCCAAAAGCAAGCACCTCGCCATTCCCATCGTGCACAAACGCCGTCGCCAGGAAGTAGTACCGTCCCCCACCGCCACAGCGCCGATCAGCAATTCTGGTCCACTGGGCGTAGTACACCTCGCCACTGTGGTATACCCACCCGGGGCTCTGCATGGAAGCAGCTGCCTCGCCGTACAGCTCTACCCCTTCCAGGCCGTACTTGTACGTATCGGGGTCGTAGTTGCGTCCGTCTTCGTCGACTGTAGCCCCTGACCTCGAATTTGCCTCGTGGGAGGCCGTCCGTGTCGATTTGGGCCGTGTACTCGACGTCGGTCCACCGGTAGCCCGCTGTTGCGGTGCCTCCCCTGGGTTCGTACTTTTTTAGCCACGTGACGTTGATCTGGACGGGGGGGGGGGGGGGGGGGGCCGGCGTTGGGATAGATTGCGAGGGGCGGAGACTCGTGGGTGGGGGGGCAGATAATGGTGGGGGAGGTTTTGGGGGGGCCGGCGGGGGGGGGAAGGGCGGGT
>MU865966.1:0-205177 GCA_033296975.1 Podospora aff. communis PSN243 | reverse complement strand
CGCCGCCGGGGCCGCGGCGCCCGCCCGCGCGGCCCGCGGCGCGGCGCCCCCCCCCCCCCCGCGCCGGCCCCCCCCCCGCCCGCCCCCCCCCCCCCCCCCCGCCACGGCGTGGGGATAGATTGCGAGGGGCGGAGACTCGTGGGTGGCGGGGCAGATAATGGTGGGCGAGGTTTTGGCGGGGACGTCGGGTGAGGGAAGGGCTGGTGCGTATGAGCGGGGCATGTCGAGGTTGTGTTTGTCGCTGAGACTTGAGGAGGGTTTTTGTTCGAGCCCGGGTTAGATGTGTGGGAGGGTTGTTTTGTGGCGTGGAGGATGGAGAGCTGGGATTTTGAAGGACTGACTGATCAGGGACTGTTGCTTCGGGATAAGGAACCTGATGTGACAGTAGAAAGGAAAATGGTGACTGTGCGGAAGTAAGGGGGAGGATGGGACAGGACCAGTCCGTAGATGATATTTATGCCTCTGGAACTTTGGACACGCCTTAGGCTGCTTCTCGGGGACTCGTACTTACCGTGAAAAAGAGCGGGGAAGATGACCACTATTTTGACAAGTCACGTTGGTCAGCGACATAGAGCGCATGACGGCGTAGAGTTAGGATTGCCAAAGCACTCGGAAGGGGTCGAGCGGGGCGCTGGCTTTGAGGCAGGTAAAGGGCGTGGTATGACGAATACAATACAAATTGTGCAGTGATCAGTGCATGTGCTAAAATACCTACAATACACGACATATAAAGTGATCTTGTGACGCTTAGGACTATGAAAGATGCCGCTCTGCTGAGAGAGGTTGTGATGGTGCGGCGGCGGCCGCGAGGAAGTTGTGCGCCTCGTGGGTCTTGCAAGGCTCCATCATCAGTTTGTGTGTGTGTCACAATAGTAAGGAGAAACACTAACAGAAACTGATAACACATGTCACTTTCAAGTGATTTCGGAGTCTCCCACCGAAATGGGTAAGATCACGACAATATTTTCGATTCAAGGCGACGAGAGGACCATCCTCGTGGCTGTTATATCATTGTTCCCCACACTGCCCGGCAGTCTATGAACTAGGCGATTACGTTCCCACCTTTTGCGAGCTACATCCCGCCCTTCCTGGGGCTCCCAGCGCCCCTGCTTTCTAGCTGATTTTCTCCTCCTGTCCTAACTTGCCAGCCTTCGTTCCCTCCTTTTGGCCTCGCCCTTCTAGAGAGCCCCTAAACCGATTTGTCAAAAATTTCCCCAAGGGTGAATGCAGGACCGTCTACTTACCTGCGTGTACCGTATCGCAGGGCGGAAAGAAGCAAAGAGCAAAGCACTAATATCCATACTGGCCGCTGCTGCCTGTGACGGGTAAGATTTTGACGGTCATCTCACTCGTGACGCTCCCAAAGCCGAGCAACATGCCGTTGGCGTGGTACAGAAACGCAGCCGCCTGGAAGTGAAACTCTCCACCCAATCCGCAGTACCGATCAGCGATCCACGTCCACCGAGCGAGCTTGAAGTGGCCGTCGGCAGACATGTACACCTTGCCAGGCTTGTGCTCGCCATAGAGTTCGGCCTGTGCTTCCCAGCCAGGTCTGTCGCTGAAACAACTGGGATCGTAGTTCCGTCCATATCCGTCGACGATGTAGCCCCTGATCACTAATTCCGTGCCTGGCGGCACACTGCTCTTTGGGACCTTGGCAATGTATTCGGCATCTGTCCAAGGAAGACCTGCTATTGCATAGCCGTCCTTGGGCATGCGTTCTGTGTGCCATCGGATGTCGATTTTGAGGGGAGGAAGACTGTCGGGACCGATGATCGTGGGCGGATTTGTGGCGGGGAGGATTATAGCGGGCATCGAAGGGGCCGGCGGGGCGCGAGGTGCGGTAGAGGCCGGAGAAGCGCGAGGTGTGGGACGAGCCGGAGGGGCCGCAGGGACCACGGGGGGCGAACGGTTTTTGTGTGTGCGCCAGCGGGGCATGATGTCCTTGTCTTGGGGCTTGCAGTTGAGTCTTGAGCGGAACTTTTGCTGGATACCTAAGGAAGAAGATGACGATAGGTATGTTGTGATAGAAGACGTGATGTGGTAGTGCGCGATGAGCCGAGAGCTGTGTATGGGCAAATTGGAGGACGGGAAAGGCGCTGTCCCCAGATCTTTATACCTGACTTTAAGGAGTTTGGAAACGACCGGTTCTAGGAGATTCGTACTCGCTGAAAATAGCGCCCTGAAAGAGACGGGGGGGGGGGATGAGCACTATTGTGACGAGTCACGCCGGTCAGCAAGAGATCGCGCATGACGGCACAGAGTTAGGATTGCCAACGTCCTTGCGACATTTTCCCCTGCCTGGCGTATCCCAGGAGACGGGCTGTCGATTGCGCCCTAGTGCCGAGGAGCTCGCTTGACAACACGTCGATATTCCTCAGCCCGCCGGATGGAGTGCTAGAAAGTGGGAATCCAGTGTGGCGCTATGACAGTTGAGTCAAATGATGGACCATGAGGCGATTTCTCTCTCCATGTTTGCAACCGATGTTGGAGGGCGGGCGCCGATCTTGGGCGCAGGTGCTGCACGTTGTTTCTTGTTATGCCGTCATGCGTGGATAGGCGGGCGGATATGACTCTGCTCGTTGTTTTTCATCCCATTTTAGCTGCTTCATGACCCCAGAATTTCTTGAAATCCCCGCAGTAACCACCCCGGCAGCATCGAGGTAAGTCTGGCGGATGCAGACGCTGGCCGCGGCCTACGAGCAGGATGCTACGCCACTTCCCAGAGTTTTGCGGTTTGAATCATTTTGGCGTTTCTCGTTATCTTATGTCTCGATCTACAAAATGTGGCTATAGTTGTCACGCATGGTTGCTGTCAAACACCCCCTCTTTCGTTGATAAGGGGATTATCAGATGCCCATTGTGTTGGCAGTCAGGGGGCGGTATCTTTGTCGCGGGTCATGCTGTACACACCTCACCAAGCAATTCTCGAGACCAAATCCTCGGACACGAAGAGTCATCAGTGCAGCGTGCCGTTCTGTTGGCGCATAAATAACCAGCGGTGCACCCTAGCTCGCCCATGTAGTTCTCTCACCTCCATCATCGACTTTCCCTCCTCGAAGTTCTGCAATCGAACCAGACAGGGATTCCCTTCAGCGAGGCAACACACCCTATTCGCATTCGACCCGTGCCAGTCACTCCCGCACCCTACACCGTCCCTAGCACTCTTCAAACCACACATTTTCCACAATGTCTCTCCTGTCCGAGGAAGCCATGCAAGACAGCTGGCAGCAGTTCAAGAACGTGTACGCGGTCAAACATCGACGCATCAAAGTCGAGTGGGTTAACATGGACCCCAAGTCCGGAAAGGTGACCGTTCTCGAAGAGCCCGAGAACGGCAAATACATGATCCGGGCGGATCTCAAGGATTTCATGCACGGCAAAACGTCAGCTCAGGCATCGACTCCACCCAAGACGATTGCGATCACGGGATTCATGCTGGGTGCTGATGGTGAGCCGATACAAGCGATCCGGGTGAAGCAGAAGCATTGGACATGGCATGACAAGCGATTCCTCATCGCCAAATATCCGGACTTGGACCTCGAGGTCAAGAAGGGCACCAAGGTCACTCTCGGGGCCTGCATCGAGATTCAGAGATTCGACTGGGCGGACGGCGCAGGCTCTGTGTCGACAACGCTGATGGGAGGGGAATCCGCCGTGTACAACCCCCCCGCTGGTAGGTCGAAATGTTATCTCTCGCCAATGTTAGCGACTTCTGACCAAGTTATACAGACGCGACTCCCCGCTAGGCGATGGATGACCTAGGTTGGGCACGATGGGTTATAACCCCGAGCTTCGGACATTGAGTCGTGTTCCTCTACGACAGGATTGCTTTAGCGTAATATTTCCAGGAAATGAGAACAAATCGTTGATTTTGACCCATTTAAGTGCATTTGATATTCTCGTGTGCGGAGTGGTTCCATTGAGTTTGACTTCGTTCTTGTACCGTTCACCTCCTACAACTTATATCCAATGCTTTGGGCTCTACTGTCTGAGCAGCGTAAATATCTTGCATGTTCCGCCAGTCAGGGGCTGGAAAGCTTCGTGGAATAACCCTGAAACAACACTAAGGGTAAACAGCCACCTGGTCAGGGCAAACATTAGGCAGTGATATAATATACCGGTTCGAAATCTGGGCTTATCGGTCACATTACCAGGAATAAGCTCCCTCAACGAAGTTTCTTCTCTAATTTCAAGGTCGTTATCTGACTCACAATGTCACAATACCTATTAAATAACATCGGATGCTCCAGGTGATAATGGTCAGGGGCATTATCTGGCATACTCTCCAGGTCATTCCGACGTCTTGAAGCAGCCATCCCAAGAAACGACCGCCCAAACCAAGGAGTCATCAAGTCAAGGCCATCCACGCCCTAAAGGGGTATAAATTACCGCTGTCTGTCCCGGTTCCTCCACCTTTCTCCTCTACTCCTTACCATCAGCCATCCAACTCTCCTGCCTCCATCATCAACTTCCACCTTCAGTTCCCCAACAAAACTTCCTTGCGTGAAACATACCAAAACCTCAACCACATTACACACGTACAGTCCTACTGTCACCATCGCACAGTACAATACAACCTCTCCACATGCGCTTCAACCACCTACTCCAACCCAGAACAAACCACACTTCCTCAAAAATGTCTCGACTAGCCAGCGTCGACTGGCTGACCAGATGGCGCGACTTCAGAGCGGCATACAATCACAGACACACCCGCATCCAAGTCGATTGGGTCGAAGAGCACGTCTCCGGAAGCTATTACCGCCTCGAAAAGCCCAAGCCCGGCAAGTACTTGGTCCGTGCAAATATCAACATATATGACATCTTCTTCAAGTCAGCGGAGGAGATGACGCCACCGGAGGCAATTGAAATCACGGCAGCGGTGCTGGGTTCCAACGGCGAGCCCCTGTGGGGATTTGAGCCGCAGGAGTGGAAATGGCATCAGGGGCGATATATAATCGTTGAACTTCCGCCTGACATCAGGGACCCAGCGGAGAAGCTTGAGATCTACTTCAGGGTCAACAGAGCCGACGGGGTGATTGGTGCTGGCTTTGTGTCGACAGACCCGAACGCCCGGTATTCAGGTTAAAGACGCTAGGGGGCCACGCCTCCGCTGGTGCGTTAAAACGTCATCCCTCGCGCGTGTCAACATATTCTGACCAAATAAGACAGGTACACCTGCGGGACAGGTGGTTCAGGAGGAGGATGGTACTAGCGGTGGTCGGGAGGAAACACGGGACTCACCCCTGCGATGACTTACACACACCCCTTTTTCCACAATGGACGCGACGGGATACCACCCCGCCCGTTGATACACTAAGCCCAATCACCGAATTTGCCTTGAATTTAGCATAGTCGTTTGAGGAATCAAATACAAAAAAAATCGTTGCGTTTAAACCACCATCGGGTCTTTGCTATTGTGCGTACCGAGTCATTCTGGTTTTGGAGCAGCCGTCCTAAAACTCGATCACTTGCATCCAAGAAGTCATTAGCGTTATTCATTTATCCTCTGAGCGTGTATAAAACCCTGTCTATGTCAGGACACCCTGTCTACGTCAGCGACACTCCTTCTATTTCTCCGCTTAATACCTCTTTTTTGTTTTGCAACACCGGGGCTTATCACATATGTGTTCTTTTTCACCTTGTGTTCATTTTGGCCACGAGACGGCCAAGATCCATCAAATAAAGACTCCTGCCCCCAAGGTCATAACCAGTGCTCCAACCTCCACGTGCTAGTGGTCAGGGGAATTGTCTGATGCACTCTCCGGGTCATTCAGACGTCTTAAAACAGCCATCCAAAGAAACGACCACGCAAACCAAGGACGTGGAGTCATCAAGTCAGGCCTATCCACGCCCTGAAGGTGTATAAATCACCGGTCTCTGTCCCGGTTCCTCCACCTTCTCCTCTACTCTTTACCATCAACTTTCTCCCTTTCAGTTCCCCAACTGAACTCCCTTGAGCACAACACCAAAACCTCAATCACATTGCACCCGTGCAGCATTGCAGTTGCCATCACGCCCCTGCATCCTCTCCATCTCAGCCACCTACTTGGTCCTACTCCCACCCAAACAAACCACACATCCTCAAAAATGACTGCACTCAAACTATCCAAGAAGGACACGCGGGCCAGATGGGCCCAGTTCAACGAACTATGGGACCGGCACTCCAACGAACACATCAAGCTTAAATGGATAGATCAGATGGCCACCGTGTGCAAGCGGCCCCCGCTTGGCCAGCACTTCGGGATCCGCGCGGATCTCAGAGAGTACTTCGAGCACAGGAGCCGGCTATCAGTGCAGATCACGGTATTCGAGATGGATGCCCAAGGCGAGCTCAAACGAGGGTTCGATGTCACCAACATGGAGTGGACTTGGATGGACAACGGATACCTGTTCGCCGAATGCCCGCCTTTTGTGCCGGGCACCGAGATAAGTGCCTATCTCACGCTCCAGGATACCGACCCTGAGGGAGACGGCTATACGTATCTCATGGGCTTTAAGGCAACGAAGGCGCCGAAGTTTATGAGCTAGAGGGATAACACCGCGGTCGGTATGTTGAAAATGCTCTCGCTCACATACACACACACACACACCCTCTCTCTCTCACTCTCTCTTACTCACACACACACACACACACACACACACACACTCCCTCTCTCTCTCTCTCTAGTAAAGATATCTAACCAAGCAAAACAGGAACCCCTGCTGGAACAGGTAGTTCAGGAGGAAGATGATATTGGTGATAGCCGGGAAGGAGGAAACACGGGACTCGCCCCTGCGATGACTTACACACACCCCTTCTTCTACAACTTTGGGCACGACCAGATATCACCCGGCCTCATTACCAAATTTGCCTTGAGTTTAGCATAGTCGTTTGAGTAAATCAAGTGCAAAATCGTTGCGTTCAAACCACCGTCGGGTTTAACCACCATCGGTCTTTTGCCAATGTGCGCGGCAAGTCCTCATTCGACTCAATCTGCCTTTACTCTTGTACCGTCGTGTCTTAAGACAGGTACTTGGTATTAGGCGTGCCCGAAATCATACATCTCACTTTCTGAACTCTCTAAAAGTCTCGTAGGTTGTGGAAAGGGTACCTGATAGATCTTACCACAATACCCGTAGAAGAACGTTCAGGGGTAGATAGTCGCCTCGTTAGGGCGGACGTGGGGAAGTCATGCGGTATGTCACGATCGATTTGACACCCGGGCTTATCAGTGACACCACGGGGGACAAGCTCTGCCGACGACGTTTTTTCTCCGATATCAAGGTCGTTATCTGACTCACAATGTCATGTTATTCGGAAACTTCGGATATGCTCCAGTCCCCGTGCTGGCGGTCGGGGGGGGTCTTTCGTCTAAAGGGGTTATGTAGGTCATTTTCCGCCGACTTGAAGCAGCCATCCAAACAAACAATCACTTGAACCCGAGGAGTCATCGAGCCCATTCAAGCTCTAAAGGGGTATAAATTACCGTTCCCTATCCCTGTTCCCCCCTCCTGTAAACCTCGTTCTCAGACATACCCACATCCTTTTCAACCTCCACATCTCCACAAGGCTACATTACCCACCCTCACCGCCCATCCCACTTCCCAGAACCATCACCAAGACCATGTCTTCATCTTCAAAAACGTCCCCCCCCGCAACCAACACAAGACCTGCACCCCCAATGGCGCAACCCTGCCGTCCACGACAACCCCTCGGATCCCCACTACGAACACCAGGCGTGGACAGGAACATACGCCGTGGAGGTTCCCCACAACGACCTCCCATACGACACCTGGATCCGGAGCCCCGTCTTCGTCGGATACCTCTGCTCCTACGAGTTCACGCCCAGCGGGGAGGCCCGAAAAGTCGTGCAATACGAAATCGAGCCAGAGGTTACCGCATGGAGCACCGAAACCGGCTGGCGCTGCCGATTCTACGGCAACCAAATCATCCCGCCGGCGCGCGGTTTCTTCTACCTCAAGGTCGCTGTCACTTTTTCCATACGGGTACCCGGGTCCAACCCGGGGGATACCGTCGTGGTTGCGGATGGGTACGTCAATACGCATCCGGCTATTGAGGTCAAGCCGGCGCCGCCCAAGGACCGCATGCCGAAACCGCGTCCTCTTCTTCCGTAAGTGAACACCTTTACGTCGGGGAGGCATGGCTCAATAACGTTGGGTCAGGAGAAGTGCTGAGGCCCAGCAGAAGGACAGTAGGTAGTGGGGTGGAACACAGCATACCTAGGCAATGACCATTATGGAAAAGATCAATAGCTAGGCGCGGTGGATTTCATTTCTACCGCCCATCACACGATAGCCTATCCTCCTACCCTTGGCTGGTTTGCCCGGCCATAGGAGCATAGTAGCGCAGAAATTAGTTAAAGCATACTTGAGTTCACCTATTAGGCCTTTATTTGATGTATTTCGGCCGTCATGCAACCAAAATGAACACAGGGTTAAAAAAAAAAAAAAAAGACATGCCACAAGGCCCGGCGTTGCAAAACAAAAAGGGGTATTAAGCGGAGAAACAGAAAAAGTCAAATCCAAGCCGTGATCGCAGGTGGCTTATTTTATACCTACTTTTGGGCGTACCGACTTTGACCATATTAATGCCAACAATTCAAAACCTGTCAAAGTATAAAACCACCTCTCATCACCTCCGTCCCCTTCTTCCTTCTCAAGTTCACAACAAAATCACACACACGCGCACACACACACACGCACACACATCTTCATCATTTAGTATGTTGAAATCGAGACATTCCACTTTATGCACTGCCTAAAAGTCTCATGGCTTGTAAAGAGTGCGGTTAACATCTTCGTAGTGTTTCTTCGGGGTTCTGTAGGGGTAAATAGCCACCTCTAGTCATCAGGGCAAACCTCGGAAAGGAATACGGTATTTCGGCTTGAAATCTGGGCTCATAAATAAAGCCACGAGGTACAAGCTCTGTCGACGAAATTTCTTCTTTAATGCTGAGTTCGTTGTCTGACTCACCATGGAAAAGTATTCAGAGACTTCGGATATTGCCCATGCTGTAGGGGAGGCTTTTCGTCTAATGTGTTTTCTGCGTCATTCGCCGCAGTCTTGTGCCGAAACCTGGTGGTCAAAGCCTCAAGGGTCGGCTGTGTATATAATGAGGGCACCCTCCTCTCTTCGTTCCAGACCTCTCTTCGTTCCCGGCCTCGCTTCGTTCCAGGACTCTGCTTTCTTCAGTCAACACTGGCAAGCCACAGTTCAACATCTCGGAGCAGCCATGCCAAACATCGATCACTTGTATCTCAGGAGTTATCACTGCGTTCAAGTTATTCATTCTCTCGGCGTGTCATTTTAGTGACACTGCTACCCCCAAAGTTATCACTGCTTCAACTAACCCAGAGTACTGAAAAGATGTGAGTGGCGGCCACGCAGCCACAGCTTCGTTATGCCACAAAAAGTCTAAAACGCCACAGAAATCGATGACAGAAAAGCCATCAATACCTTACCTCTCAAACCCCACCTCCCCTCACGGTTCTCACTCACCCCAACACCCCACCCTCAAAACCCAAGACCAACCGCTGCCACCATCAACCCCATGGCCTCATCGTCAAATCCATCCCCCCCGACTCAAAACCCATATCGCAAACTAAACGTAAACATTCGCTGGATCCCTCCCCCCCTTGAGCAACATGAAACGCCTCCAACAACCAACCAAAAGAACACAACACCATAGCCCGATACGCGGGTGAACCTTGGCCGGGGACCTATTTCGTCGAGGTCCCCCTCCGCAACCTGGAGCCGGACTGGGCCTCAAGGGTCGTATTCACAGGCGAGATTTGTCACATCCACAACGCACGGATGACGCCGCACCATACGATCTCGCCGGGCATTGTCACATGGACCGGCGCGGACGGGTTTCAACGCACTCGCTTCCACGCCGAGGACATACGCTGCCCCGCTGGCCGGTGGGTCTTTGACGTTGTCGCCGAGGTGCGTGAAAAAGGGGAGGGCGGCGCTCTGCTTGCGTGGTGGCATGTCCAAACTAGATCGGTTGAGGTGGAGCCGAGGGGGGGTATTGGTGATGATGGGGATGCGGGGTTTGCTGAGGAGGATAGGACTATAGTTGTGGGACAGCAGGAGAGGAGCATTGTCGTCGCCTCTTCTGCCTCCTCTAGCAGCAGGGCACGGCAACAGGATGGCGAGGAGCCTGAAGCTGGGGAGAGAAAACGTCATTTCGGGTAAGTTGATGCGTCGCGGCTTGGGTTCAGAGCTAACACTCGGCCAGAAGATGCACCGAGGGCCTGCGGAGAAGGCGTGGTTAGGATCTACAGGGCACTGGTGACGGTTAGAATGGTCGATAGGGTTAGCATAGGTGTTCGTTGTATTCGAGTACTGTTTCTCGTTGAGTTCATCAACTAGGTCTCTATGCATGTGCTCTTTGCTGCTTAAGCAGCGCCCGCATACCGCAGGATCTCATAGGCTCGTAGGATGGTCAATTCAAGCCCCCCTTGAGCTACAGCTTCTCAAACGCCTCCACCACCGCCTTGGCAGTCGACGTCGCACTCGCCGGGTTCTGCCCCGTCACCAACCGCCCATCAACAACATGGTAATCATCCCACACGCCCTTCGCCCTCATATCTAACAACACAACGTCAGCATTACTCTCACAGCCAAGTTCCAGCAGGTCACAGCACTCACAAGTCGCCCCCATCGTCTCCGCCGTATCCTCCACCAACGGCTTCTTCCACCCCGCCAGCTCCTCCTGAATCCCCATCACCGTCTCCGCCTCGGTCGTAAACCCCGTAATCGTCCTCCCCTTGATCAGCGGCTCCCCCGTATCAGGATCCAGCAAATCCTGAAACACCGCCGGTCCATGACACACGCTGCTCACAATCCCACCATTCTTCCACACCGTCGCCGCAATCCTCTTGAGGTCGTACGCGGTCGGGTAGTCGAGCAGCGCGGCGTGGCCGGCGGAGGCGAAGAAGACGCCGTAGAGGTTAGGGTCGATGGTGGACGCCTTGGCGTGGTTGTCGAGGGCCTGGCGGAAGGCAGAGGAGGTGTCTTCGTAGGTGGCGCGGTCCGACCCGGAGAGGAAGTCGGGCGTCAGGGAGAGCCAGTCGGGCGTGTAGGTGCCCTTTTCCGAGGTGAGGTCGACGGTGAAGCCGGCGGCGGTGAGGACGTTGTAGGGGTGGAGGACTTCGGAGATGAAGGCGCCGGTGGTGTGGGTGCCTTCGAAGAGGGGCGCGTGGGCCGAGGTGACGGCGATGATGGCGCGGCGGGGAGGGGACATGACGAATTCGGAATGAAGACGGGGTCAAATGGGGGTGTGCCTCTCAAGGGGCTTGCTGTTCGATGTTGCGGAAGGCGAAGATGACGAGACAGTGATTTGGGACTGGCAGCGAGGGTGCATTTATATCCAAACCATCGTCGTTGAGTGCACGTGATAAGCCGGCCCGCTGGCTTTGGATGTCTCGTCTCGGGCCATATGACTTTGGATTCTTGTCACGCCCAGGATTCTGGTCTTTGACTGCAACGGAGAGCGTCCCGGCACTTGAGGTTGGGGGCGGGAGGGCGTGCCGACAACTCACAGGACGCATGCAAGTCGGGCACCAATGGCCGGCCTCAAATCGCAGGCTTGATGGCCATCCTATTATTTCCCTACACTCCGGAGGTTAATCGCTAACCGAGGGCACGGTTGGAGAAGCTCGTCACCGCCATCATCGGGCCGAAGTCGTGTGGTGAAAGAGAAGAGCTTTACCACTGCAGGACTGGTTGAAGGTTTTAATAAAACGAAAACAAACAGTTTCGTAACGCAAACAGCTATTGTAGAGAGATTCCAATGCCATTCATTCAATGAACCGAGGCCTGTTAAGAATGTAAATACGTATTAGCTACATGTGAGTGGGAGGCCGCGAAGGCGGCAAACTCACTTGGAGACACCGGTGGGGCGGCATAACCGCAACCACAGGATGTTTAAACTCACGTCGATCTCTCGGAACATCTACCCGACAAGGTGCTTACTGATGACCCTATTTCAGCGTTCGACGTGGCTACTGACTCAGCCTTGTGGAACAAGACCCTGGTCGTCTCAACAACCACCATGCAGGTCTTCGGACCGGAACATATCCGTCTTCCCCTCATTGTGACGCATGCAGCTTGAACAACGAGGGAATATTGATGATGAAGAGGGAGAGAGCGCCGCGACGACGACTGACTCAGAACAGCTTGGCAAGGCTGTGAATGGTTCGTACGACCGCCAAGACGCAATGCGAGGCCGCTGAGAGTCTAGAACTCGGATATCGCACCGCTTGTCTCGATTCGTCATGTGTAGCTCGATCGTTGTGAGGGAGGGTGCGGCTTGGGTCTCGAAGCGGGCAGAGGGACGCAGAGGATTCGGAGTTCGGGGGGGACGGGGACAGGTCTTCGGTTGACGAAGGTTTCGAATGGTTATTCGAATTGATCTTGTACGGCGTGCAGTTGTGCGGGAGAATGCGGACGGTACTCGTAAACGGCCATCGAATAGGTCTCTTGGGAAGCGATCATTTTGATGAAATGGCAAAAATGGTCTCGCGGAGGTCGAGTTGCTTAGCTTGGTGTTGGCCCTGACCATCATTGCCTGTTCGGAGAACCATAGCAAGGAGAATTCCAGGATAGCAGGCGGCTTTCCTCTACTGCTGTACGATCATACTCCTGTTTCACCCTTGAACCCCTGAAAACCCTCCGTGGCAGGGCTATAGATCCCAATTATCCAGTTGGTATTTTCCAGCAACATGCCTCGCGTGTTCCCGATCCTGGCTTGTAGCGTTTATACGGTGTGTTTCTTTCGGTCCCGCGGCGCCATGAGTAATGACTCGAAAGCCAGAAGTCCTGCAATCTAGACCTCGAACTCCAGCGGGCAGCTGATGATGCCCATCTCTGGCATTCTCGCATACTGTAGCTCTCCATTCACCCTGAAGCTCTTTGTGCTCTTCAGTAGGGTTCTCAACGCAGTTTGCAAGGCCCTGTGGGTGTGTCAGCTTGCGTGTGTTGGCGCTGCAGCGGGAGGGACGACTCACAGTTTGGCGAGCGGTTGCCCGACACATCGATGCCTCCCTCTCCCGAAGCCCATATGCATGGTGATGTTGGGCCTGTTGAGAATGAACTCGTGGGGGTTCTCAAAGATGGTGGGATCGCGGTTGGCAGCGCTGTACGTCATTGAGATCGGAATCCCGGGCTTGACGGTGTGTCCGTGCATGACGGTATCTCTCGATACCGTCCTCGCGAAACCCCGATACGGACTGAACAGCCTGACAAACTCTTCGATCGCTGCCGGGATGAGACTCAAGTCCTCTCGTAGCTGCTGCTGGAGATCCTGATGCTCTGACAAGTAGTTGCAAATCCCACCCATCATCAAAGGCGGCGCAACCATCCCCACCACCAGGCTCTGTCTTATACATCCCCTGTCTTTGTCAGCAATCCACATTCCAGAACAAGCAGCAGCACCAGAGTCCAACTAGACCCCAAACCCCTGAGTGAAGGGAAAATACGAGAAGACAAAAGACAAGACAAAAGAAAGCGGAATTACTTACACCAGCCCCTCCCCCTCCAACCCCTCAGCAACCAAACTACTCCCCGGATCCTCCTCCACCGGCCTCGGATTCACCCTCCTATCCTCCACCACCCCCCTCGCAATGTCATACAACACCCCGCTGTGCTCCGTCGTCTTGTCTTTATCCATCCGCCTCCACGCATCCACCCAATTCGCCGCCGTCCTGGCCAGCTTCGGCGCCAGCTCCGGCTCGAGGTTCAACCACTCCGTTTCTACCCACGCCGCATAGTCCTGAGCGAAGTCGGTGCATATGTTTCCCTTTCCTGCTTGCAAAAGGGGGGCTAGGAGGCGCTCAGCGTGAGATTGTAAAGGGGCGAAGAGGCGAGCGATGCGCGCGGGCTTGAGGGTGCGATCGAGGGCGGTGCGGTAGGGGGTGTGCGCGGGGGCGTCAAAGTTGAGCGGGGGCCGGCGGAGGCCGCGTGGGTCGGAGGGGATGACGGCGCGGACGGAGGAGATGAAGGTGGAGGAGTCGAGGGCGGCGGATTTGATGTCGGCGTAGCGGGTTAGGAGGTAGTAGCCTGAGTAGTTGGTTGTGTAGGCAACTGGTAATGGGGTGTTAGCTTTAGCTAAGAGGGAGAAGCAGTTTGGGTTGGGATAGGAGGGGGGAGCTCACGAGGACAGGAAGTGCGGAAGAGGTCGTATTCTGCGTGGATCAGAGAAGGGTTGTCGGAGGTGATGGCGGGGGAGGCGTCGATGCGTTCTTGGGTGAAGGTGGTGGTGTCTGGGGTTGAAGGGTGGTCTAGTTGTTTCGAGGCGCCGGGGTGGGAGGCGGAAGGGCATGCTGCGGTCGCCATGGTGGAGGTGCGTTGCAGGGTACGTAGTAGCACCAGCTCCGGCGAGATACGTGAGTGCGACGGCAGCGAGGCTAAAAAGCAATGTCACGGGGAACGCAGCCAGTTATCGAAGATACCGGGTCGGCGGACGAACGCACGCCCAAAGTGCTACATCGCGACGCGGGTCGGTATTAATCAGCCCGCGGGCGAGATCTCGCCGAACCGACTCCATTTACCGTCGTTTACACTTGGCGGGGAACCCTGTGAAGTCGCAGGGCGAGTAGGGTCGGGACACTGTGATAGGAGCGCTTGGCGATTCGTCAACTGCAACGCGGCTCGCCATTCGTCGAAGCGCTACATTGTCGACGACGTCGCTCGATGCGCCCCAATTATTCTGGCGATCTGCACTGGTTGATCTTATCCGGCGGATTCACCTGCCCAAACCACGAGGGCGTGCTTTGTCGAATTAAGGTATTGATATTCGCTGCGTTCGAGATCCTCGCCAATCTGCTGGGTCAACTTATCCGGCAGTGATTGCGCGTCGCCACATCCCGCGACTTATACGCACCTAGACGCTTCGGAGAGATGGGGCTTAAAACGAATGCCCGCCTTGCTGCGTGATTCTGGCGGAAATTTTCTGCGTCGTCTGGCCAAAGACCAGAGTTTAACGCGAGAACCGCTTTGGAAAGTGCTGCCCGAAGCTCCTTCCTCCCAAATGGCACCTTCAGAAATTGAACCCACCCGAAAGGGCGGCGACGTGCTCGAAGTCGAAGAGACGAAACCCCCACTTACCGCTCCCACCGTCGCCCACTACAAACCCGCCAACGACGAGGAAAAGGCCCTCGACAAGCGCATCAACCGCAAGCTCGACTTCACCGTGCTTGCGGTGTTGGCCATCGGCTTCATCCTTTGCGGAATCGACAAGACCAATGTCGGCTTCGTCGCCACCAGCACCTTTGTGCAAGATGCGAATCTCGTTCCCGATGACATTCCCAATTCCCTTTCTCTGGTATGCCCTCCCCTCCCGTCGGTTCTTCTGCTTCTGCTTCTTCTTCCTTGTCTTCCTACTTCACCTGCTTTTTCTTCTGCCTGTTCTGCTTCTTTCCCCTGTTCTGCTTTTTCTGCTTTTTTCTGCTTCTTTTGCTTTTGCTTCTGTCCTCTTGCATTTCTTTTCCTTATTCCTTCGTCTTCACCGTTCTTCCTTCAAATCATCACCGCTGACAATCTCCTAGTTCTCAGCAACGTACGTTCCCCTCCAACCAATCATGGTCCTCCTCGGTCGCCGCATCGGCCCGCGCATCTGGCTCTCTTGCTCCCTCCTCTCCTGGGGCGTCCTCTCCATGGCCCACGCCGGCATCCAAAACTCGGGCACCCTCATCGCACTTCGCCTCCTCCTCGGCGCCGCCGAGTCCGGCTTCACACAGACAGCTTTCTACTACATGTCAACGATGTACCCCAAGTTTTCGCTCGGCTTCCGCATGGGCATGTTCAGCGGGATGTACTCCATCGCAGGGGCGTTCGCGGGGCTGATCGCGTACGGACTGCTACAAGTGAAGAGCGAGGCGCTGAAGGGGTGGCAAGTGGTGTTCTTGGTGGAGGGCGGGATCACAGTGTTCATGGCCATCGTGGGGTGGTTCGTGTTCCCGGCGGATATCAGCACGGCGTGGTTTCTAAATGCGCGGGAGAGGGAGCACGCGGTGATGAGAATGGGAAGGGATCTGGCGGGAGGCCAAGAAGAGGAGGAGGGCAAGAGCAGAATGGCGGAGCTGAAGAAGGATGTGGTCGATGTGTTGAAGGATTGGAAGAAGCTGCTGACAATTGTTTGCAATATCACGGCTGTGGTGGTGAGTTTCGATTCTCTCCGCCGTGTTGCGACAGAGACTGACGGATGCAGCCGGTTACCGCTTTCACAACGTTTTTGCCGCTCATCGTCCAGGGGATGGGTTATACGGGTATCGATGCAACACTGATGTCGGTTCCGCCGTTTATCGTCGGCACTGTTGGCTTGATCATCTTCGTCCTGTCGTCCGACTACTTCCACGAACGCTCTTTACATACCGTCGTCGGCATGGTCTTGGGTGTCATTGGCTGTGCGGTCATGGCAGCTTCCAAGGATCCCCAGCTCCGGTACGGATTCGCGCATGTCTGCCTCTCGGGTGTCTTCGTCGGTGGCCCGCTTGTCGCCGTTTGGCTAGCGGGAAACACGCCATGGAAAGGTGCCAGGTCCTTCGTCCTCGGCCTGAACGGATATGCAAACTTGGCGGGCGTCATTGCCGGACAGCTCTACAAGAGCAAGTATCGACCCAGCTACGCCTTTCCCCTCATCGTCACCATGATAATGAGCGTCGTTGGCATGGTTGGGTTCGTCTTCATTCGCATCATGTACATGCTCGAGAACAAGAAGAGGAGGAAGGAGATTGCGACATGGGATGAGGACCGCTTTGAGGAGGAAAAGAACAGCACCGAGAGGAGAGGCGACCAACGGAAGACCTGGATCTATGGGTATTGAGTGATTGACAATGTCTTTGTTGGATACTCGGCAGGTGAGAAATTCGATGCAGAGAAATTCGTTGGCCAAATCGGGAGATGCCTCGGCAACTTTTGATGCTGTCATCATCGAGGTGTTCATTCTGCGCTGTGTAACTATGGCTGCTTACCCGTCCTTCCCGGTATCGCGCGTTTCTATCCCATTGGCCGGGATAATCCTCCATGCAGGATGAAAATCCTACAGGATTCTCGACCCTCAACGCCCAACAGCTTTTTGTTGAGTGAATCGAGAACAGACACAAGCGTGGCACCGGCCCTTTAAAAGTTCGGTGCTTATGAAGCTTGATACTTACACCTTCTCTCCATCGCACTCGACTTGGGCCCGCGTACGATGAAGTCTCCATTCAAGCTCTTCCCGCCAGGCGTGGCTTATCGCCGCCCAAGACAAAATGTCGCCGCGACGATGAAGTACATCGTGCGTTCGCCCAATGGCACCCATCATGCAAGGTCTTCCGAGAGAAGGCCAGGCAAGAAGCTGACACTGTTGAATCAGGTCCTGCGTGACAACTTCGGGTTGCTCACCTGGATAGCTCTCGGCGCTGTTCTTCAGGGCCTTGCATCACTCGTGTCCCCTCGTTACGCCTTACTCCCTGCCGCAGCCTTCATCGCCCAACGGATGCTCCGGACTATGTTCATGTATCTCGGGATTGTTAGAAACCCAGCCATGGACGAAGTCCTGCCGGGAAAATTCGCTGTTCAGATTCCGGGGCGTGATGGGTCCCCCCCGACAAAGCCGGCGGAGGAGGACATCACCGTCATCATCCTGGCGTCTCGCTCGAATCAGTGAGTGGCAACATATCGGCGTGAAGGGAAGCTAACACAATTGGTAAAGCCCGCTGGGTGCACTCGCGCCGGGGTACGGAAAGCTAGTCGGCTACATCGGCAACATGATCTCGGAGCTGTCCCGAGAAAACGAGAAGCATGGATGTGAGTGAACCACCTCTATTCCTTCCCGCAACAAGCTTTCTCATTCACGCTTCAGTCCTCGGCTGCACCGGCTGGACCGCCCTCACCGAGCAGCGTTCCGGCAACCAGGTCATGGTCGTCTGCTACTTCCGCACCCTTGAGGACCTTCACGGCTTCGCTCACGGCCCGCTACATCGAAAAGCGTGGGACTGGTGGAACGGGATCACCAAGGCACATCCTCATCTCAGTATCATGCATGAGGTGTACCATGCGCCCAAGGGGCATTGGGAGAATATCTTTATCAACAACCATCTGACGGGAATCGGTGTGTACTTGTCCTGCTTGGTTCCGGGAGAGGAAGCTAACACGATTTACTTCAGCAAACACAGTATCTCGTGTGAATGTTGAGGGTAAGAAGATTCGCCCGCTATTTTCGGGGAATCTTGGGGGTATGCGGTCTCAGCTGGGCCGGCTGGGTCGAGGGAATGGCGAGGAGAATGTGGATTTTGATGTCGACTACAAATGAAGACACTCCGTATAAGAATTTGACAGCGACGAAATTTAAGGCCCCTGCTCAATACCTCTCGTACCTCGCTCTGCGAAGATTGCTACGTTTGGCCACGCGAGTCGACTGGACTTTAAGGCTGTTGTCCAAGAGCGAATTCTCCAGCTGACCTGTCCAGGTCGAATCCGCCGACGCGGCAGCCAACCTCTTCCCAGATCCGAAGCTTGTTTGTCATTGACAGCGACCTTGTCGAGCGGCATTGCTCCCCTTCTTGGCTGACCACGCTCCTCGTCTCTCGGCAGATGAACCATGGTGCTTTTGCGCATGGCACACTCTTCTTGAGTCGGGGAGAAACACCACGGGGGCGGATATCAATGTCACGGTGCCGAGCGGCGCGAGGGGTGCTACCGTTTCTGCATTTTGAATATTGTTTTGGACTTGCCTTGATTGTTAGCATTTGCAACTTTGCTACATTGCGACCAAGTGGCTTCCCGCCCAGTCCTCGTCCAGTTTGGGACCTCATTCCATTCTTCCCGTCGGGTTTGGGCGCCAAGAAAAGGATTCCGGGAAGGCGCGCTTTTGAGACCTCGCACCGCCCCTGAGCTGCGGTCTCAATCATCCTGTTTGGGCAGATTCTAGAGGCGATATGCGCGGTGCCTTCCATAGTGTGCTGCCTAGATCCTGTCTGCGCCAATCAATTTTGTCCCGCCACCGCTGCGCTCCTGCCACAACCTGGAAGTTCCGCGCATTCGAATTTCCGCAAAGTGAGCAAATTCCCCACACTGGCAACGAACACCCTCACGCGGCGCCATTCAAGTTCGACGCCAACGACAACGATGCAAACCATGAATTCCAACCACGGTCAAGTCCATGGCTGATCCTCTCTCAATATCGGCCAGTATCGCCGGGCTGGTAACTCTCGCCGACGCAATCTACCGCACCGCATTCAAGTACGCCAAGTCGGCCAAAAACTCGCAGCGGGAAGCTCGCTGACCTCGCAACCGAGACCCAAGAGCTCGCCGGCGTCCTTCATCGACTGTCGCTCATTACCTCGGCTTTGTAGATTGACGAGAGCGACGAAAACAGCCAGGAACCGACTCTTCGACTAGACCACGTCGTTTCCTGCCGAAAAGTCTTGCTCCGCGTAGAGCTGTCCATTTCCAAGGCCGTCGCCAATTTCGACACCGGCAAGTCGCGCGACAAAGTCGCTAGGGCGCTGAAATGGCCATTCACCTCCACCGAGACGAAGGAGATCCTGGCAGAAGTTGTGCGACAGAAGGGCACCCTATCGCTAGCACTCGCCGCCGACACCATGAGCTCCCTTCTGCAGAGTCTGACAAAGCAAGGACACATGCAGGACCAGCTAGAGGACCTCGGCAACCATGTCAAGGAGACGTTGCAGGTCATGACAAACATCAAGTTAGATGATGAACGCCGGCGCGTCCTGGGCTTTTTCACAACGACGGACCAGCAGCAGAATCTGACGCAAAGTCTCAACATGCGGCACCCTTAGACGTGCTTCTGGCTCGTTGACCGGGACGAGTTTCAGCAGTGGTTGACGTCACGGACCCTCAAGAGGCTCTGGCTCAGCGGCATACCAGGAGCAGGAAAGACGGTGCTGGCCGGGGTCATCATCTGAGGTGCTCGGACTCAGCTCAACGTCTGCGGGGATTGCCTTCTTCTTCTGTCGCTACAAAGACAACGCAACACAACAGCCCATCAACATTCTGACCACCATCGCAGCCCAACTCGCAAGACAGAACGCGGATGCATACGCCGTTTTGGACGAATACTACCGAGAGCTCCAGCCACCCGAAGGCGTTCCCACCAGCCCTGCCATATGGAAGATGGCAGAAGTGTTGGAGACGATGGCGGTGTGTTTTGGCGCGGTGTACATCGTCGTAGATGGCGTTGACGAATGCGATGACCATACAGTTGACGTGCTCAGCGCCCTGAGTTCCATCGTGGAGAACGGACCGAACATCTCGATGTGCATCCTTAGTCGGGACGAGCAAGGCATCCGGCAGGTGCTGGTAGAGACGTTTGTTCACATTGAGATACGGGCACAAGCGAGCGACATTCGCTTGTACGTTGCGGCAGAGCTGGAAGCACGAATTCGCAAGAGGCAGCTGCGACTTGGAAGTATGGCCATGAAGGATGAAATACTTCGCGCGTTGGTGGATGGGAACGGTGGAATGTGAGTTTCCATCTGTCTGCCAAACAAAGCACCGCACCATCTAACACAGCACTTTAGGTTTCGATGGGTCGCCCTGCAACTTGATTATCTTTGTGAGCTCCCAAGAGACAAAGACAGGCGCAAAGCGCTTCAAAGTCTACCGCCAAGTCTAGACGAAACCTACCGGAGGATACTTGACCGCATCGACGCAAAGGGTGTGGAGATTCGGCGACTTGTCCAGCGCTGCCTCACCTTTGTCGCCGTGACAGACGGACTGCTAGAAACCAAGGAGCTCCAACAAGCCGTCTCCATAGAAGATGACACCGAAAATCTCGATGACGAGTCGATAGTCGACGACGGAGCTATCTTCCAGCATTGTAGCAGTTAGATCCGCCGGGAAGATCAAGACAACATCGACTTTTCACACTTCTCTGTGCTCGAGTACTTGGAGGGGCCCTCATTGCTTAACACCCACCTCCAAGCTTATCACATATCTCGAACCGAAGGAAGAAAGGTGGTCGCCATTGCTCTTCTTCGAATGCTGCTTTTGAATCAGATGTCGCATCGCCCGAACGGCACAGCCCAGGACTTCGAGCATGCGGGGGAAAGAGCCAGGCGGTATCCCCTCTATCGATACGCTTCTCTAATGTGGCCCGTTTTCGCTAAGGACCATCTGCAAGACGAGACAGTGTGGTCCCTTGTTTGCCGGCTTTTTGACCCGCAAAAGAACGATGCATTCTGTTCGTGGTCCCAGGAACTATACCTGTTTTCATTCAACGGCTTTCGATGGTATTGGCAAGGCGAG
Source organism: Podospora aff. communis PSN243 (assembly GCA_033296975.1). Classification (NCBI taxonomy): domain Eukaryota; kingdom Fungi; phylum Ascomycota; class Sordariomycetes; order Sordariales; family Podosporaceae; genus Podospora; species Podospora aff. communis PSN243. Next base: position 183,915 of record MU865966.1, on the reverse strand, counting down.
CCTAGGGAAATCGAGAAGGCCATCAAAGCAGGGTTGAAAGACTTCAACTCTGCGGTGCTACACCAAGGGTTCACGACTCTACACATTGCTGCGGCGCTGGGTTTCTACGACATTTGTCTGGATCTAATCCAAAAGGGGGTGGATCCCAATGCTATGTGCGTGTTGGGGTCACCACTACACTTTTCCATCTCCCCGGGATGGTTGAGCGGGCTGAAAGTGGAAGGCGACCTAAGCTCAAATCGCGACCCAGATGGATTTCTCAACTGCATCTCGACCGACGATCGCAAACATTTCTATGAGCAAAGGCTGCTTGTTGTCGACCTGCTGGTTAGCCGAGGGGCGATTCCGGCACACGTGTCGGCAGACATCCAACCCCAGTTTTTCAGTAGTTGCCTGACAACCTGTTTACGTATGGCGGATTTCCGAATGGTGCTGAGTCTTGTCGAAGCTGGGATCAGACTCCGGGACGACGAATTGCAGTTGTTCCGGGACACCATTTTGCATGCGCGCGATCTACGAATACCGCCGCCCCATTTAGTGCAACATTTTTCTGGTTTACTTGGACGCCTCGAATCACTCACAGGAGCAGTGGCCGTTCGGATGCGCCAGATTGTCCTCGGATTCTTGAACACCGTGGAGACCGACGCGGCAGGCTCCGCATCATGCCTTCCAGCAACCATCATGGCTCCCCTCAATAACCCTTCTACAGTTGCGGCACTGGCAGCCCAACAGAACAACGCAAAAACACTTGAAGCTGTTCTCGAAGGCCACCAGATGGACGTGGATGAGAAGGTCAACGACAACGGGGACACATTATTGCACGTGGCCGTGCGTCACAACTCGCTCGAAACAGTCGAGATCTTATTGCGATATGAGTGCAGTCCTTTCGTGGCAAATTCAGCTGGAGATTTGCCGGCGTGGCTCTGCGTCCACGACACTCATGCCCGCGTCTTGTGTGCTCTCTTGAAGTACAAACCGGAAGTGGCTCGGCGAGGTAATCTTGCGGGCGACACGATATGGCACCTTGCTGCGAGTCGTGACTCGTGTCAAGTGCTTGGCGTTCTGTTCGAGGTCTGTCCAGACGCTGCGGACCTCCAAAATTTCCAGGGGTTCACGCCTCTGGCAACAGCGCTTCGCCACAACCAGGATAATGCAGCAAGACTCATGATTGAACGCCAGCCAGGCGTCCTGAGGAATTGGAAGGCCAAGGTCCCACTGATGCATTTTGTGGCAGCATCTTGCTCGCTTGAATTCGCTCAGGCTGCTATGGACGCGGGAGCAGAGAGGTGTGAGCGCTGGACGGATGGGTCGACACCACTCCACCACTTAGGTTTCAGCGTATCGGCAAGCTTTGTCAAGTTCATGAAGCAAACGTATACGAATCTCGAAGCGACGGACGCTCTTGGTAGGCGTCCTTTGGAAGCCTCGCCATCCATTCAATGCGATACCCTAAGTGGCCGTCCCACGGGGTTTCGGCATGGGGCGACGCCTTCGATCAGTTGGTTCCTGAGCCTTGTTCAACAGGTGCGCCAGAGAGCCAGACTAGCTGGGAGAAATTCTGTTCGGCAATATCGGACCTTCAGCCCCACCGACAGACGCTCCGGTCCAATGTCTCGCCACAATGTTTCCCTCTGATGGAGGTTGCGGTGTCGCGCCTGGTGCAGAAAGGGGTCGTCGCCTCGCACGAAAAAGTGAAGCACTCGTCGTCGGTCACAGTATTCGTGTCAGCGCTCTATCGAAGCTTTTTGCAGCCGTTCCCGTATGCAGAGAAGCTGATTGGCGTGGTGCGGTCGCTGCTTCACACGAGCAACCACGCGAGCGAGGCCATCAACTCTGAGCACATGTTCCGTCTTCTCCGCGAGCCGCTAAGAGGTAAAGGAAAACATTTTCTGGTACCCCTACTGAGTATGGGTGTTAAGCCGACGGTCAAAGTCGAGCTCGATGGTTGCTGCGCGCTGGAGAGTGCTTGTTCGATGTCGAGAAACCCATCTGCCGTCGACGCACTGAAGATCCTACTGGCTGCTGTTCCGGAGCCGCGGGCCAATGTGGTGAACGAATTAAGAAGCGGGAAGGCACTCATTCACCTAACGACAGGACACCACGGGATAGGGGCACTGGCTGACGCCGGCGCAGATTTAAACATGCGCACAGCCTCGGGAGATCCTGCCATCTGCCATCATATCAAGCAACGAAGGTATCATGTCGCCGGCCGTCTTGCCGAGTTGGGTGCCGATCCCACATTGCCGGATGAAAATGGACACGACGCGATCACACACGCGGCCTTGCATGGGAGAAGAGACCTCTTGGAACTGTTTTACCGCCTCCAGAAAGAGAATCGTCTCCCAAGGGATATCGACTGGTACCGCAAGGTTGAGATCGCCTGGACACGAGAGACAAAGCGCTGCGGAAGAGGCAAGCCGGCCTACCTGGCGACATTCCCTGACGGCGTTTTCCGGGGATGCAGCGTCTTGCAGGTGGCAACGATACAAAACCACATTGCCGTCATGGAATTTGTGCTGGAGAAGAACTTTGTGTTGGATATAGAGGAACCCGCCGAAGGAGGGTGGACAGCCATGCACTTTGCTGCCTACCGGGGATCCGCCCCAGCCATCAAGCTGCTACACCGCCATGGCGCACATTTGCATTCAGTTGCAAAGGATGAGCAGCCAGAAGCAACACTCGCAGCCGAGAAGAATATAATGGCAACGTGCACGCCGCACAGCCTGACACGGGATGAGAAGGGTTCGGCGCTCAGGACTCTCGAATGGTTGAGCATCAGGGACCATGGCATATCTAACTTGTCAGTCGAGACGCCGGACGCCTGGGAGGAAATCTCGATTGGGACTTCAGGCGACCATAAATCCCTCATTCGGGCGGATGATCCCGAGCTTGCCGATCGACAGTCTGCGGCCGAACTTCCGTTTCTTCCCAGTATGGCGCTGGAGGAGGCTGCTCGGGCTCGAGAATCCGCAAAGCACAACACTGAAGGTCCCCTTGCTGAGCCACCGTCAACAAGGCGAGAACTAAGGTATGGATGGTGGTTTGAGGATTTGCATCTCGCCGTCACGGCGGGACTCTCTGCCGCCCACGAATATATGAAAAAAGAAAAGGGCCCACCCCGACGACAGGATGTACTGCGGCTGCACCCTTTTCACCTACGCTTTGATACGCCAACCACTCCAGATTGTCGAGCTGCTGCACGACGCGGAGCCTGATACTTCGGCCGTACCCTGTGAGCGCCATGGCGAGCTCAAGATATTGGGTGACGGAGACTGTCCGTGGCCACTGGGCATACCATGCTATGTGGCTGCAAGAAAAAGTCTTGGAAAACTCCTGCCAGCCATTCTGACCAACTGCTTCGTCAACAGGGGTCACGTCTTTGGCGAGTACGGGGAAAGTCCGCTTCACACCGCCGTGTCAGTAGGAGCGGACATCGAGACTCTGGTCATGATCGTGACTCACTTGAAGGAGAATTGGAAAACATACGCGTGAGCACCCCTACCCTTTGTCCTCACATCGTCTGTTTGAGCGATGACGCTAGCTAACTTTCAGAACCAGCCACCAGCTGGCCAGGCCGAGTGGCACATCGACGCCACAGACGCCCGAGGAGGTGGTATCGACAGCCGTTAAACCTGAGAGACAACAATGGAGACACAGCTCTTCACAATGCCGTTCTTTAGTCCTTGGTAGCGCAGGCTACCGTCCTGCTTGAAAACGGGGCCGACACCGGCCTTGCCAGCGGAGATGGTTACCGTGACACCGCCCTCTTCATCGCCGTCCGGGAAAACAGCCTTGAGCTGGCAAAATGCCTCATCAGTCACGGGGCAAATGTTCATGACCGCTATCACAATCATGACCTACTATCCATGGCAACAGAGCATGCCACAGAGCCCATGTTGCGGCTTCTCGTGGCGCATGGAGCACCTCTCGATTCGCCCCGTGTGGATGGTTGCCACCTCCTCCTGGAAGCCGCCAGCCGCCTACTTGGCCGAGACTCGTCCTTTTTTCAGACACCATGGATATTTTAATCTACTTACTTGGCCTCGGGCTAAATCCCAACCAGGTCGACGTCAGGGGATGGTCAGCCACAACCATCATACTGACTTTGCCCGAGTGCTGGGGCCTTTTGATAGGCGGAGCCCTGTCGTTGGTTGAAAGCCCACCTTTGAGCTTGCAAGAGCTTCCTCAGCGCCCACTGGACGTTAAAGACTTCGGCAACAAGTCCTTCCGCCTGCTTGTGCGCCGAGCAGGGAGGGACACGATGCGGCGCGTCCTGGGCCTCGACGAGTCGAGCGAGTGCAGCCCGCTGTTCTTGGCGTCTTTTTACGGCTTTCTGGGTTTGATGGAGAATTTCCTCTCCATCGGGGCAGACGTTGAGTTTGAGAGTGAGTTTCAGCGTGGGACTCCGATCATGGGCGCTGCTGCAGGCGGTAAGCTGGAGGCCGTCAAGCTTTTGGTCAGGCGAGGGACGCGGGTCATGTACACGAGCACCTTGAACGGGCGGACTTATTCTGCTGTTGTCGAGGCGGCGAGGTTCCCTGGTGTGGTGCGCTGGTTGTTGGTCGGGCGGTATGTTGAGCAGCTGAAGATTGGGGGGGCGGGCACTACATACGGGGAGGATAATCAAAAAGTCAATATCCGCCCGTGGAGCGGGTTGACACGGGCTGGCTTGCCGCTTGTAAGGGATCGGAAGCGGCTCCCGTGGGACTCGAGTTTGGAGTGGTTGGAGAGGTTGGGTGAGTTGCGGGAGACGTTACGGGGTGGGGCGGTGTTTTCGGATGTCGAGTTGCTGTGGACTGCGGATGCCAGTGGGCAACTTGAAGAGGGTGGTTGAGGGGCTCAGTCTCACTGCACTCCTCACCTCGCGGAAGAAATGTCAGGAGCATAATGGTGAAGGTGGTATTTCATGTCTTTGGATAGCGTTCAGGAAAGTTACTTTGGATTAATAACACACAGCAGGGCGAAGTCCCGTCAAATACCTATAACAACAAAGGGGAAGAATTGGAAATTTTAGTAACAGTTACAGTATGATGCTAATACCAGTGACAGAAAATGTTAGACTTGGCATACAAAGCCGTGACTGCAAAGCTGCCACTCACATCCTTTTAGTACTCAGCAAACAAAGGAAGCAAACAAAGGGATTCAGAGGTTCAACTTCTGCCACGATGGACGCTTTTGCCTGGCAAACACCCGGAAAGTATGTCATCATTGCCTATCTGGCAACCACTTTAGTGGAATTAAATCACCCCTTTTCCTTCCGATAAGCTACATCGTCCCCCGCGCTCAATTCCGCCCTGAACACAGGCCCGGTATCACATATCTCCACCGGCCCCTGAACCAAGGGGTAGGTATCATCCGTCCGAGAGCTCCTCGCTTCTGCCTTCATCGCCATCGTCCCGAGGTCGAAGCTTTCTACCGAGCGAGAGGTTGCAGGTTTTCGGTCAAAGCCGGCTCCCGAGGAGTAGACGTCCTCTTGGGTCCCGAAATGTCCTCCGAATTGTCCTCCGCCTGTGCTGCGCTGTGTGTCTTTCTGTCTGCGTCGGTACACCCAGATCAATAATGCGATTCCGAGAATGACGGTGGCGATGCCGCCTAGCACGATGCCGGCTATGGCTCCGGGGGATATTGTTCGGGCGGTTGTGGTGGTGGTGGTGTTATTGAAGGTGTTGTTGGTTATTGAGGTGGTGATTGCTGTTACTGTGCTCCCGGGAAGGAGTGAAGTGTCGGTTTGGGGTGTGGCTGTTGGCGTGTCGCTGCTGGCTGTTGAAGAGGGGGTGGCAAGGGTGGGTGTTGGTGTTGAGGGGGCGGGGGTTTCGATGGGGGAGGTGGTTGGAGGTTCTGTTTTTCTTCAAATTAGTACTTTTTTCCCCGGGTGTCCCTTTGAAAAGGGAAGAAACTCACGCGTCGCCGCCCCGGTACTCGTCGTTTTGGTACTTGTTGACTTGGTCGTCGTTATCCGTGTCGCGGTGGAGCAGTACCCCTCGTATAACCTCCACGCGGATGTGACATCCTGGTTGTTGTATCCGCATCTCGTGACGATGCAGCTGCTGAGGAACTTGGTCGCTTTGGGCTGGAGGTCTTCCCTGCAGTAGCACGCGTTGAGGATCTTGGAGTCGCCGCATTCGAGGTGGCCTTCTAAATCGCTATTGTCGTTTCCGCGGTCGACGCAGGTTTGGGCGCAGATGCGGAGGGCCGAGTATTGCGGGGAGAGCTTGATGGAGAGGGTTGACATTTTGGCGTGGGATCAGCGGAGGAGGGCATCTCGGGGGAGGTGGAGAGGCGTTGCGGATCGCGGGACGTGCCGAGGGGGTTTTGTTCAGCGCCGCGGGGGTTGGACGCGGTTTGGGGCTGAGCATGTTGTGTAATTTTGAGTCGGGTGAATGCCGTGCCGACTTACGGGTGCCCTGCGAGGCAGACGGGATGTCGCGGTTGTGGTGGTATGGTTGCAACGGTATGCAGGTCGTCAGGGGTAAGATTTGGGGTCGGCGAATGGAAGGACCCGTTGTGAAATTGGAGTTGTCCCGGACTTGACTTCTACTGCCAACAGTTGATGGATCCGGAGAAAAGCTAGCTGGGACCGGCATCGTGCCAACTAAACTTCGCTCTCCATGGAAGCGCTCTTGAGAGCCAAGAAACAATTTCTCGCCATTAAGAACATGCAAGCCGCGCTGCCCCTATCCGTCGATGACCCCTAGATTCCTAGATAAGAAAAACCAACTCCCACCTCCTGTTTCCCAATTGAATCCAGTCATCGTACCAAATGGAAACATGCCCTTCTCTCGACAGACCACCAGACAAGTGCCTCTGCTCGATCAGCACGGAAAGATGGCCACGTCCTCCAAGTCTCTCGGCGCTGTCTCACCCGATGACAACACATTCCAGCCGACGCCCTCTTTTGCACTCACGTCCTTGTTGCTCGCAGCCTTTGGAAGGTGACGGATACTGGTCCCACATGACATCCACCTTCGAGCCGTCATCCGCCCGCAAGACGTAGCTTTTTTCGTCGTCGTTCTCCTTCTCGTTTCCCCCTTTGTGGTCGTTCACGTCAACTTCCAAGAAGAGCTCGGCAACCGTACTGGGGGCTATATAGGAGGGGTCTTTCCGTTCTAAAACCGTTGTGGGGCTCGCAACGGTTGCGCAACGGTTGCGAGGCGGTTTCTCAGCCGCCCTAGTAATCTGGCCAATAACTCTAAAACAAAGGCTGGCCAAGGTTGCGATTGAAGCTATTCACAACTCTGCCAAGCACGGCTCTGTTTTCCACATTCGCCTTCGCCTTCGCCTTTGCTTTGCGCGCTCCACAGCCTTCGTTTATTTGAAGGCACTCCTTCGAATAAGTCTTGGCCGTGGAAAATCTTCCCCTTCGCAACAACTTCTAACCTTCGCAGCGCTCGCCTTCGCAACGCTCCACGCTCTTGCGACCCTCGCCCTCGACTCGAAGCCCACAACGCCCCCACAAAACCCACACCCCACGAAGCCCACACGCCCTCGCCCCACAGCCTTTGCTCCACAACACTCCACAACGCTCATCAGGAATCCAGGCACCCAGGCACTAACCCCGCCGGATTGTCCCGCCCGTCCTGAGGGTCTCGCCGGCTTTGCCTTTCGATCCATCTTACCGCCATAACGCCAGCTGGTACAGCCTAGGTACCTAAGTCGAGCTGCTTTCCAAAACCCGACGGTGTTAACGATGAGCCACCACTACCTCCAACAATCCACAAACTCACGGGTGAGCAGAGGAACGAACCCCAAAGTGGAATAGCGGGAATGGCGGGCCGCCGCCAATCTGATCGGTTCACGTCGTATCCCGGCGCCATGATTGGTTGTTTCTGCAGCCCCTCGTCGATGCGCTGGCGCGGTGCCCCCCACGCAAAACAAAAACTTTGTTTTGGTCTTTGGCACTGCAATCCTCAACTGACGAAGAGGGGACAGACGGGACGATGGAAACCGACGGCGACTTCAATCATGAGTACACCACCAACGAGAGTAATCATCTATGGCCGCGAAACACCGAATGCCGACCGGGGCCACTTGGGCAGAAGCCCGATGGTATGGCGGATGAGTCGGCAGCCATGTCGGCCCGACAGGCTCGGGCGGAATTGCGACTCAAGAAGGCGAGGCAGCATCGACGCAGGATGTTCAGCTCAGGTACAACCGAAGAGCGGAGGAGGGCCCATGTCCATCCATCCTGGTGGATGCCGGAAATACTGTCGCAGCTTGGGGGAATGATTTGTCTGTTGGGTGCGCCCTTTTCTTGTGTCCCCCCCCTTTTTTTTTGTTTTCCGCCGTTCTGTTCTATACCAAACTAACCATCCCAAGCCATCGTCATCCTCCTGTGGCGATGCGACGGGAGACCACCTCCCGAATACCGGGCCGGCATCACCCTGAACACAGTCCTGGCCTTCTTGACATCGCTGACAAAAGCACTATTTCTGGTTCCCATCGTCGAAGGGCTCGGGCAGCTCAAGTGGATGTGGTTTTCCTCGACCAAGTACCGGCCCCTCGCCGACCTCCAAATCTTTGACGACGCAACCCACGGGGGGCTAGGCAGCCTAAGGCTGCTCCTCAGCTTCAAAGGCCCCCTGGCCTCCTTTGGCGCCCTCGTCATGATAAGCGGCCTCCTCACCTCCACCCTCACCCAGCAAGCCGTATCCTACCCCCTCCGCGAAGCCTCATCCCACAACAACTCATCCGAAAAAGCCCAAGTCGACCGCGCAACCACCTTCTCGGCCTACAACGGCAACACCATGGCCCTCGCCGCCCATGACTCCCTCCGCGAGCAGCAAGCCATCTTCAACGGCGCCTTCCAAGCCCCCGGCGGCGGCCTCGACTCCTCCAACGACGACAACATGATCGCCTTCATCACCCCGACCTGCTCCTCGGGCGAGTGCGTCTGGCCCCGCTACGGCACCCTCGCCATCTGCGGCTCCGTCGCCAACCTCACCGCCCTCGGCAACAGCACGCTTCTCGAATCGCTCGCCAGCAAGACCGAGAAGCGCCTCGCCGTGCTGTACGACAGCTCCCGCGCCACGGCCGAGGCGCTGGGGTATGACTTGCCGTCCACCATCACGCACGTGTACCCGGTCGTCATTGGCGCTCTGGACGCCCCCACGGGCGCGTTCAACGCGTCGGTGACGGCGCTGCTGGCGAGCGATAGCTTTGTTGCGTATACGGATGAGTTGCTGGAGAATCGGGTGCCGTTTGATATGGGCAGTGTTAAGTATCTTGAGGTGGCATTTTGGTGGTGCACCAAGGCGTTGGAGACGAGTGTTGTTGCCGGGGTGGCGAGGACGGTTGAGGTTGGGACGAGGTCCGAGGTGGTGGGTGTGAGCTTGGGTGGTGGTGGTGGTGATGACGGTGGTGACGGTGGTGGGACAGGGGTAGGGGGGGTAGGGGTAGGGGTAGGGGTGCTTAACCAGCCGTGGAATCCGGAGTATTACCAGTGTTATACGCGGGGGACTTGCAATTCCACGTATGGCGGGCGGGTGGTTGCGTTGAAGGGGCCGCCGGGGGCCGAGATGGAACTTGAAGAAGAAGAACGAGAGGAAGAGTACACGGTGCACTTGTGGACTGGGCTCTCGGCGTCGGCGCTGCTGGCGACGTCCATGTTTGACTCGGTGTTTTTGGATCGGACGAGGGGAAACGTGGCAGCGAACGGGGCGGGTATCGCCCAGGCCCTGGGGCTGGCCATATTGGGGGATTTTCTGGCGACCAAGTCGCCGGAGCCGGAGGAGCAGATGAGTAATGCGAGGAGGTTGGTGAGCAATGTGGCGACGAGCACGACAAACTTGTGAGTTTTTTCTTCTCCCTTCTTCCTCTTTGCTTCTTGTTGGAGATTTGGTGAATATGTCCAGCGGGTATGGTGGTGCTGACTGTCCGAAAGGATCCGATCGGGAAATACACGACTCAACAAGACGGACACGTCAGCCATCGTCATTGGAACGGTGAAAACGCGCCAGGCTTTTGTCGAGATTCGGTGGGAGTGGATGGCGATGGTTGCAGTGCAGCTGGCTCTGACGGCCTTGTTTTTGATCTTGACCATGGTGTTTACGCATCGAGCGCACATGCAGGTTATCAAGTGTTCGAGCTTGGCCACCTTGGTCGCTCTTGACGGAAACACAAGGGACCACATTGGGGGCATCGATGATCTGGAGGGACTGAAAGAGAATGCGCCGCGTTTGGCTGTCCGGTTGCAGCGTGGGACGAATGGAATTGCGGTATGGTTGGGCATGATGAGGCATTCTACTGGGCCAGGCCTGGAGATTTGAGCTTGGGATCAGCAATATAGTACTTGACGGCAAATTTACGGCACTCGGTTGCCAAGTGGCTCTCCGCCGTTCCGGATTCTCCAGCGAGCAATACACCCTACCAACCTCCCTACATTGCCAGGCCTTCTCTTGCAGCTCATCCATTCATGCCCCAGCTAGTTGTTGATCCAGCCACAGTTGTTGCGCCCGCTTGCAGATCCTAAAGTGCGCCGCCAAATACTCGTCCCTCCGATACCGATAGCGCCTCAACATCGCCATCTGGCCACGGACGTGGCGCTCTTCCGAGGGAACTGATCGTGACATCTCGTCGCATCCGCGGCATTTCAGCCCACGAAATACCCGCGGAGCCGGGGCGTGAATGTCCTCGACATACGGCATAGTTGTCGAGGAAAACATGTAGGATGCGACACTGAGCTGGTTTCCTTCAGGGGGGAAGCGGGTAGCGAGAAGAGGGCCTCCCCTGCACGTCTGTCCGGCTCCGGAGGTATCTTCACCCTTCGACGTCGAGGACGGGCCGTACGAGCCCGCCAGGGAAGTCATGATGCGGTACGGCCGGCTGGTATGGGGATCTATCTGAGTCTTCAGCGTCTCTGCTAACTCGGCGCTGATATTCCACGTATGGATGAGATCGCCATCGCGAACCACAGGGCGATAGGTGCAGGAGGTGCAGGCCCTTGAAAGAGTCGGGAGGAAGACGAGAGGAGCGAAGCGGCGACAGCGCAAGCACTTGTCGGTCTGGAGGGCCTTCGCAACGTCGGCGACGGTAAAGTGCGATGCCAAGTCGGTGGAGACCAGAGCGACGATGGTCTGGCCTGCAAATCTCGTGACGCGTCGCAGGTCAGGGGCGGCCAGCACAATCAATCGGGCGCGCCTGTTCACTCGGCGCATGTTGTCTAGCGATTCCAGATCCAGCTGTTGGAGAATCCGCCAAATGAGCTCCAAGGGCAGTCGGGAGAGGGCGCCCAATCCCTCGTCGGGTTCATTGATTGGAGCGCACTGGTCCGGAGGGGCGATGCCGATGTGGTTAGCGGATATAAAGTGGGCGTTCAGGTCGTCGTCGGTCTCAATTGTGACGGCGCGCAGCAATGCTTCTTTGTCAAGCGATGCATTGTCGACGGGAAACTCGGCATCCGACCTCCAACCCGGGGGAAGCAAAGGATACCAGAGCATGCGCGGCATTGTGGACGACTTGGATAACAGGATGCGCTTGCCGAGGGAGGGACGTGAGAGGAGTACGTTAGGACAGCCCTGACCCTAACCCGTCCTTCCCCACACGCTAAAAGTCACCGGCAGTTCACGATCTCATCAGCACTCCGCGATCGCAAAAAGCCGAGTCGTTACTAAAAGCAGTTAGCCTGTCTTGGGTTTGCCTGACTCGCCGTGACTTACCCAACTCGTGGAGCAGACGGCGAACTGTGCGAAAGAGGGAAGCCGAACCCAAAAGTGCACCTTTTGGCAGGCGCCATCGATTGGCGGATGCCGACTCCCCTCCATGGGTCTCGCTCACCGCCTCTCGACCGGTGAGGGGGCGTCTGCCGCCGGCAAGCTCCGTGGCGCTGAGCATTCGACAACACCGAGAACCTGCAAGAGCTGAGGAGAACATGAAGCAAGGCCACCAGCCCCCAACCTTCGGAGTCGTTTCCACGTTTCCATTGCATTGTCTGTCTCACGCAAACATTCCGACCCTGCCACGGGCGTGCAGCAAACCGAGGACCCAAAACTGCGGCCACGCTGAATGGTGCCCGCTGGACCGGCCGCTCGGGTCCGTCTAGCGCCACGTCAAGGGTCGACCCCAGAGAGGGGGGTTACCTGATTTAGACAAGCGTCTTGGAAGGCCCGAAAGTCAGGTTCAGCCGTCCGGGGCATCCTGCACCTGTCGTTTTCCACCACCACACCTTGACCCGGCACGTTCTCCTCTGGCAATTCTCGCCGACCTCCACACTTGGGCTCCACCGAAAACATGTCGACTTCTGATACCGCTGCGATGGATTCATCAGATAGCACTTTGCACGATGAGCAGCCTGTGCCAGATAATGTTAGTGCACCCCTCTTCCCGCCAAAAGTCTTCCCCACCGGCGCGTCTTGGCGAGCTGCCACGGCCTGGTGGGCGCGCCCCGCTGCGATGCTGATCAGGGCGTTGCTGCCATCACACAGGGCGAAGACCAGGAGTCGCTCCACTCGGGGTACGGCAGAAGCTATCACCGTTACAAAGAAGGACGTAAGTGATGCCCCATATATTTACAATGCCATGCAATTGACGCGTCCAACAGGGTATTTCTTTCCCAACGACAAGCGAGAAAATGAAAGACTCGGTGCGTCAACCCCTTTATGTGACGGAAAAGAGAGCCTCACTGAGATGACCTGCTCCCTAGACCTACAGCACTACATCTTCTCCCTAACGTATCAAGGGAGGCTTGGCTTGTGTCCCAAGAACGACAAGGACGCACAGGTTCACCGCGTGCTTGATGTTGGCTCTGGGACGGGCAGCTGGGCCATCGAGTTTGGTACGTGCACTGCTCATCTTTTCGTGAACAATACTAACAATGATAGCAAACGAACATCCCGAAGCTCAGGTGTGGCACATGGACCTGGACCCTCTCGAAGCAGCACGCTAAAAAGATCAAATAGGTCGTGGGAGTCGACCTCTCGCCGATCCAAGTAGACAGGTAACAAGCCCCCTACAAATCCAGGTAACCTTCTCGATGCTCACACAACCAGCGGCCCTTCAACTCTAAAGTTCTTTGTCGACGACGTGGAAGAGGATTGGGTCTTCGAGTCCAAATTTGACTACATCCACAGCCGCATGATGTCGGTGGCACTCGTCAACTGGGACCGCTATCTACAACAGTGCTACGAGTAAGCTACATCAGGTCAAGATGCACACCATCATGAGACTCACACAATAAGGAACCTCGAACCGGGCGGCTACCTCGAGCTCGCTGAGGTCCAAGTGCCCTACCATTGCGACGACGGCACGGCTCTAGAGACGCATGCCCACATGCGATGGATCCATCACCTCATGGACGCAAGTGAGAAGCTGGGCCGGCCATTTCTAGACCCAACAACACTGCAGGGGCGAATGGAGAAGGTTGGTTTCCAAGACGTACGCGTTCGAACCGACAAGTGGCCGATGAACCCCTGGGCCAAGGGTCGACGATGGAAGGAACTGGGTATGGCCATGGTGCAGAATTTCAACGACGGGTTGGAGTCGTTTTCGTACATGCTGTGCATGAAGGGGCTTGGGTGGACCAAGGAGCAGGTTGACGAGTTGCTGGTGGAGGTGAGGAAGAATCTGAACGACAGGAGCATTCACCTGTACATCACAGTGTAAGTGCCCCCTGAATCATGGTCGAACATGACAGCAACTAACATTTCTGCAGCTACACTGTATACGGAAGAAAGGCAGAATGATAATGAAACAGCTATTCGGTGAATGTATTCCCCTGCTCGGTAATGCCAGACCGGTAATGCAGTCGAACCACGATGCCTGCGTCAGGATCCAGAAAACGACTGAACGCTTCCACCAGCAGGAGATCTATGCCGCACTCACAATTCACGTCGCCCGCGTTGGCCCCGTTGTTGAGCGCAACCAGTGCTACCTGCAACCGTTCCTCGAGCTCGTCATTCCCGCCTTGGTCCATTGCCTGGGCAAACAACTGCCACGCGTCGTGTCCCTCAGGGGGCGTCCGACAGGTGCAGCCACTGTAAAACATCTCAACACTCTCCTTGGCCTTGTCAAAAATTTCCCCGTACGTTCTCTCCGCCCTTTCACCTCCTGTTCCCGTCACCCTCGGTCGCACAATATCCAAAACATCCTCCATCTCCGGCGGCGCCCCCGGCGTCACATTCCTCACACTCACCGCCTCATACCTCCCCAACTTCGGCCCGTTATACCTCCAAATCGTCAGATAAATCGCCGCCGTGCCCAGTATCGCACTCATCAAATCATCATCCCTCCGCTCCATCGCCCACAGCAACGCATCCAACACCCCCGCCGCCACATCCACCACCTGCTGCCCCCCGCTCACCCCCCTCACAAAGTTATTCGTCTCCCCGCACAGCACATCCCGCTCATAATCCAGCACATCATTCAGCACAATCATCGCCCACGACACCACCATCCCCCGTTCCGTCTCCAACCCCTCACCCACGCTATGATACGCAATCACCTCCCCCGCTCGGTCCTGGTACGCTCTATACCTCTCCTCCCTCGTCCCTATCGCATCAGCGACATAACTCCCCCTCTTCAGACTCCCCACCCGTTCTTTTTCCCGCCGTATCATCTCCCCCGCATCACTCCCAAACACACGCACCACGTCCCGCGTGACATCCCACGGCGTGTGAGTCCACAGCCACTCCGTCGCTTTTATCCATCTAACGCCCCGATCTCGGTACGAAGCGCGCGTGAGGCCGTAGTCTACTACGGCTGTCCACAGGCAGAGGCACAGCTCGAGGTGGTAGGCTGGGCGGAAACGGCCGTCGCGCGAGATGAGGCAGGACCAGCCGTTCCAGACGGTCCAGACGTCGACGTCGGAAGTGGAAAAGAGGCCGCCGGGTTCGAGGTCGCACCGGGAGGTGGGGGCGACGGGGCGGGAGGAGGCGTCGCGTTTTAGGATTAGGTTTCCGGAGGGGGAGAGGCCGGGCCAGCCGCCTGTGCCGGAGCCGAGGGTTTTTTGGGCGGTGGGGGGGTTTGAGTCGGAGGGGGAGGTGGTTGGGGATTGGGGTTGGGTCTTCTTCTGCATGGCTTTGCGAAGCATGCCGTGGACGGAGTCCATCATGCTCTGATCCCATATCCCGGTAACTTCACCTCCTCCCTCCATACCCTTCTGCCCACTCTTCCGCACAGACCCAGGGGAATCCCGCAGAACATACTCCCCCCAAATCCTCCTCAGCTCCTGCAGACTCCTCCCCTCCCCCACAAAAGGCGTAGCAATGGTGCTGCCATCCCAAACAATATGCTTCCCGAGGGTGCAGTACACACCGTTGGGCAAGGCGTGTCGGTCTTTGCGCGACCAGGTGCCGTTGCAGGGCGTGTTGTCGGGGGCGTGGCCGTGGCAGGTGATGTAGTGGGAGGTGGAGCCGAGGGTGGTGGTGACGGTGCCTTTCCACGAGGGAGGTGAGGAGGCGTCGCAGGGGTCGGGACCCCAGCGGGTGGCGCGTTCTTGGAGCCAGGTTTCGCAGAGTTCGGATTTGAGTCGGTGGATGATTTCGGGGGTGCTGTCGGCGGTGGGGGGTTTGGTTGCTGGGGATAGGATGGGGTGGTCGATTTCGTGCTCAGGGGCTGGTGAGGGGGGACGCTTGGGCGGGTTGAAGGCGTCCCGGAGCCAGGAGATGAGGATGGAGATGTAATACAACATGATGAAGGGCTGACTACATAAAAGTCACTTCTGGGAAATTTCAGGGAAACCAGAGCCTCGGGGAGTCTTTTTGCAAGAGGTGAAGGCTCAGTCGTTTTCAACTTATCAGTCTGGTCAACACCTAAAGCAAACTAACTGTTTGTAGACAGCCGGGCCTCCCCGTTAGCCCGGCCGTCGGAACCGGGCGCAACACCCGATTCTCGGGGTGTACAGTCCGAGATGCAGCAAGTATAGCCGGGAAACTGATCGCTGGATGCAGCTCCAGAGTGCGTGGATGGCCATGAATGGCTACATGCATGTCAGGAGCAGACAAGTCAACCAATCAACAAACAAAGCTGCACCTGTACACTCATCCTCTAGAGTCACACCAAACCGGTTCTGGGGGAGGGGAACTGCATGCGGGAGCGGCCCGGGGAAGTGGGAGGCCCTGTGAAACCACCCACTTACATCGCTCCATACTGTCGGATTCTCGCCTTATCTCCCAACCCGTCCCAAAACGGCGACCGCTGCAGACGTAGCTCCATTCCCACTGCTGCCATGATTTACGGCATTCCAGAAACAGTTGGCCGAGAATCAGTTCATATGCACCCGGCAGGCATAAGTCGATTATAAAGTGCAGGACTACTGCACGCTCGAGGGCCATGATAAACCAATGTTTCCTCACCACGCTGGAACTAGACACCGCGGAACCTCACCTTGCGTATCCGCCGCTGACCACCGAGCTTCGCATGCAACGACTTCCCGGAAGAGCTAGGCACGTAATCAGTCGAGGGCGATTGCTCATCGCACTGCGGGGAAGTTTGGCTCCTTAAGGCTTGAGGGTCTCAACGGCCCCCCTGATCCCCCGGAGCTCAACAGAAAGCACCCCACGGCTCTGCGTCAGCAATGGCCTCAATCATGGACATCTCCACCTCCATCGTGCAACGCATCATCAACCTCGAATTCATCGCCATCCTACTCGGAGCATACATCTCCTACTGGACCCTCTCCAAAGTCTACGCCATCTTCATCTACCCCTATTATGTCTCCCCCCTTCGCAACCTCCCAGGGCCCAAAGTAAACTCCAATCCCCCATCCCAAACCACATATTGCTGACACTGCACAGGACGGCCACTTCCTCCTCGGCCAAGCCATCAACGAATTCACCTCTGGCAACCCCAACGAGCCCTTCACATCCTGGATGCAAAAATGGCCCACGGCCCACTTCATCCGCTACCTGACCTACTTCAACGCCGACGCGCTGCTCGTCACCAGCCTGGCCGCGCAAAAGGAAGTCCTCGGCAAGCACTGCTACAGCTTTGCCAAGCCGACCGTCTACTTCAAGCTCGCGTCCGAGATTGTCGGGGCGGGACTGGGGACTGCCGAGGGGCAGGAGCACAAGGAGCAGAGGAAGGTGTTGAATGGTGAGTGCGTGGTGGTGTTGTTGTGGGGTGTAGTTTTGCTGATTGTGTTTGTGTGTGATCAAGGGCTCTTTTCTTTGATCAACCTCAAAAAGTACATCCCCGTCTTTCGGCGGAAATCCCGCGAGCTGGTGGCACTGTTTGACAAGGCCATTGATGAGGATGACGGCTACATCACACGTGGGTTAAACCCCCTTTCTCCCGTTCCCTTTGCCCCCTTTTTCGTGATCCCCCTCCCTTTCCCTTTTTCCCCGTGCAACCCCCTGACTCGTGGTAAGTAACACCCACCTTCTCCAAACTCACCCTCGACATCATGGGCGTCTTCGCCCTCGGCATCGAGCTCAACAACCTCGACTCCCCCACCGTCTTTGAGCACTGCTACAAGGAGCTCTTTGAGCAACCCGTCGCAGGCCAAATCCTCATCGCCATCAACGCCTTTTTCCCCATCCGCTGGCTGCCGATCAAGGTGAATCGCGACTTCTTGCACGCAAAAGAGACGGTGCGAAGCCAGTTGCGGACGATTGTCAAGGAGCGGATTGCCGATATCCGCGAGGGGAGGGCGTCGGTGCGCAAGTCGGCGACGGAGGCGGATGATTTGTTGACGTATCTTGTGAGGGAGAAGTGGAAGGAGGATGAGATTTTGGAGCAGGTGTGTCTTCTGTCACTGGATAGGGCTGATAGTGTCTGGTGCTGACCTTCCGGCTAGATGATCACCTTCACCGCAGCAGGTAAACATACCCTTTCAACTCGTTGCTGCATGTGCTCAGCTGACAAGCAAAAGGCCACGAAACAACCGCAATCCATCTCGTCTGGGCCACCCACATCCTCAGCGCCCACCCCGACGTTGCCGCCCGCCTGAGGAAGGAAGCCCAGGACTTGCTAGCCACCACACCGAACCCAGGCTACCACGAGCTGGAAAGCCTCCCCTACATGGAAAAGTTCTCCAAGGAAGTATCCCGCTTCATCTCTTCCGGTAAGCATCCACATACCCCTCCCCAGCGCGGTGTCTAATGCCCTCAGCCGTCCTCATCCCCCGTCAAGCCGTCGAAGACGTCACCATCCTCGGCGTCTTCATCCCCAAGGGGACCATCGTCATGACGATGCCGGCCATGTTCCATCACAACCCGACGATTTGGGGGGAGGACTGCGGCGAGTTCAACCCGGACAGGTGGGATCGCATATCCGAAAAGATTGCGGATCCGTACGCCCTGGCGGCCTTCTCGCAGGGACCGAGGATGTGTATCGGTCGGGCCATGGCCGTGACGCAATTCAAGGCCATCATGGTAGAGCTTGTGAGCAGGTTCGAGTTTGAGTGTTTGGAGACTGGTCGGATTGAGCTGATGAATCCGAATCTGCTGTTGCGGCCGAAGAGTGGGTTGAAGGTTCGGGCGAGGAGGGTCAGTTAGGGTGTGTCCAGTTCGAATCTGCTTCGTCCTGGGGCAGGCTTCTCAAAGCAAAGTAATGTCCTCCGGTTCTCCCACAAACCATGGAGCGCCTTCTCTTGGCCCACACGTGATGTATCCTGCAAACCCCACCCGCTCATATGCACCATCATCGCCAACTGCTTGTCTCACTACCAGCCCAGCTTCCCAAAGCCCCTTCCCCTGGCGAGCCGACGCCGTCTCAACAAGCCAATACGTCCCGGTCCCATCTGTCTCAGCCTCCAACCCCTCCTCGGTAAACTGAACGTCCGGGTAGAATGGCAAATTAACCTCCATCCCGTTCGTAACAACCCACTCGGTATGATCCTGGACACCTTCCCCTCCACCAGGACGTTTCCGAACCTTCACCGGAACCTTCCTCGACGATAAAACAAGCACACCCTGCTTAATCTCCCCAAGTCGCGAGTGCACCGGCACCACCTCCACACGACGGACAGGAACCCCGGTCAGTCCATGCTCAAAGTACGTCCCGGAAGAGAGGTAGGTAAGCGCCGCCTCCAGCGAAGAGCCCACTTGCGACGGCCCAATCTCAGGCTTCCCTTTCCAGTGTCTCGCCGTCGGCCAGCTCACCCCACAGTGCACCGACCCCCACGACCACGATGGTTTGAGCGTCTTCCTCTCTCTTAACCTAGAGGTCTGATCACACCTCCAAAGCAGATCAAAAGGCATCGCCTCCCTCCACAAACCAGCCACATACCCTTCCTCGCCGCCGGGCGGAAGCAAGAGCGCCGCGATACCCGAGATAGCAGGAAGCCTAGGTATCACTCGCCTTTCCCAAATTCCGCTTCGAGTAACTCATCACACATTCCCTCCACAGCGGTGACACCCTCCCCTTCCTTTCCCCGTCGTCGCCCAACGACATCCCCGCCTCGAGAGCAGCGCTTATATCATTAATCAACCCTCACCCTTCCAACCCCTCCCCAATCCCACCGCACTGACACCATCTTGCACTCTTGCACTCCCACACGAGCTCCTTCTTGGTGAAGTGGATGACACGTCGTGCTAGGATGTGCTCTTGGAATGTCCAACCTCGGGTGAGCAGCTGGTAGTGCTGCAGCAGCGTGGAATCCCAATCCTGCTGGTGCAGCGAGCGGCAGACCTTCATGATTTGGTGGTGTTCAGATGGGGAAAGTTGACTCGGATCGTCATCCGGGACGAAGAGACCGGCGTGGGCGCTGGGGGAGGACATGGCGACGATTTGGAGGAAGGCGTTGATGTAGGTGGATGCCATGTTGACGATTTCGGTGGCGATGCCGTGCTAGTCGTCCTGCACGATGCAGAGGGCGTCTACCCAGAGGTAGGACAGAGAGAGGTGGCGAACGAGTTGGAATACGTGCTGCAGGGTGAGAGGGAGGTTGGAGGGGTGGATCGAGGTGTGCATCTGTTCGAGGTTGGCGCGGGTGGCGCAGAAGTTGTCTCCCTCGGTGCCCCAGACGTACGAGAGAATGGCATAGCGGGGAAGAGGAGACGGCGTGGGCCCGAGTCGAGTTTCGTAGTGTGGTGGAGAGCCCAGGTAGATGAGTCGTTTTGGGAGGACGGTGGGCGTGGTTGAAAGTTTATCGTACAGCGGGTGCCAGCGTGGGTTACAAGACACCAGTTAAGGCGCTCTTTGATCACGTTGGCGCACTCTCGAAAGCGCCACGTCGTGTCGCTGCCCGGTGAGGGCAGCGTCGAGAACGCCGCCATCGGTCGAGACAGTCCGTGTAATCTGCTTTTGCCACGGAGAAGCGAGTGCACAAGTGGATGTCGGGGCAACATTCCGCCGCGGTGGAAGAATGAGGGTTGCAGACAGAAACGAGGTTCAGCTGGGCGGAAGGAGAAGACCGATCATGGAACACCAGATACCGCAGACGGCCTCAGGCAACCAATGCGAGCGGGTTCCGACGCCACACTTGAGCTGCAAAAATGGAGCGCAGAATGGAAGACGCAACTCATACCCGACGTTCTATGAGTGCTAGAAAAAAAGATATCCGTGGCGCGGGTGCAGCCACGGCTTCATGGGCACTAAGGTCTAATAATAAAAAATCCACCCAATTTGACGACGCAACCACCATTGGCAAATATGTTGTTGGAGGAGCAGGGGATCGAACCCTGGGCCTTTCGCATACAGAAGAGAGTATGCAAAGCGAACGCTCTACCACTGAGCTACACCCCCTTGATATGAATTTTGTACTTCATAATGGGCCTTAAACAGCGGGGTCCGCGGCTGCACGATCGCACTTCTGTTTCGGAAAACGGCATGTCTCCAAGTCCCGCTCAGCGTCAAAGCTTGAAATTGACACAAACACAACACCACGGAATCAACATAACCGCCACGACCGAAAACTTGCACAACCTCGGAATATTGCCCCTTCCTCTTACAAGTTACCTAACTACTATTTGTGATACGCATATTTAGTCCTGCAGCGAACAACTGTTGTCAGCAGTAGAAAGCTAGGAAGATTTGCAGCGATACCACCGGCAGTCAGCCGAAACAAAAGACTTATAGCTTACCAGTCCTCCGGCGACAGTGGGCAGAAGCTGCCAATCATCTGTCGGCCGGGGTCATCAGTGATGAACGTCACATTTGACTTCCCGATGACTTCGTCAAGGGCGCCAAATGAGTATTCCTTTGACTTTGACCTCCAGTTGCACGCGTCTACATGTGCTCGCACTCTAATATCATCGCAAAGTCCGATCAGCAAACAGGTGAGTACTGCGGAAAATGCCATAGGCTTTCAAAGATGTGGTGGAAAGAGAGAAGGGAGGCAGTCACCTCTTGGCCGTCATATTCTCCCCGAATGGTATCAGTAGGTTGGAATACCCGCTCGGGGGTGTAAGCTGCGGATCCCCAACGTTGCTGAAGCGCCGCAGAGCTTGAAGCCATGTCCACCGCAGCACTGGCATGTCCCACTTTCAACTCGACTCGGACGAGATGAGGAGCGCTAGGCCGTTGACGGGCTGTCTGCCCTCCCACTGCTCGCGCATTCTCTCTCGCTTCCGTAGGCGACTCCTGTCTAGGAGAGGCCAGAAGACTTCAAAGTCATGATACCGATATTTGATCAGGCGGCTCTCATATGCTGCAGCGAGAAAGGGGAGTTCCGTTGTTAGCTCGTGCATGCCTCGCTTGTCCGGATGTGGAGGGTTATAGCAAACGTACATGGGCTGCGACGCGTCAGGTCGATGGTGTTAGTACGGGTGGCAATGGCGGCCAAGCCTCGCGGATTGGAGTAGACGTGTGTGCCGTCAAAAGCGACGCAGGAGCAGTCGATGTCGAATCCTGTCAAAATCTCGCGATGGATTTGTATCGTCGGAGTATGACCTGAACATGACGGAAGGGCCATCGAGGAGACACCAAAGTGATGGCGTATTTGGACCGCACGGATGTAGCAAGCGAAGCATCGATTCCCTGGATGGCACGCAGAGTGGCGTTGATCTCTCGAATGCGCTTCATGGCCGTGTCGTCGTCATATAGGCCATAAAAGAACAAGTCAATGTCACTGGATTTGGCGGTTTTCCTGAACGGAATCAGCCCTGCAACCAAGAACGGACAGGGATGTTTTGCTACTGGAAATATGTTTCAGCTGGCGACTGAACCGTCTTGTCGGTGGAGACCTTCAGGTGGCTTTTGTGAGGCAGCAATGGGAGAAGAGCGGCCGAGCCTGCTACCACAATGTTGGACCAGTCCAAGGTTTGAAAGACTCCTAGACCAACAAGATCAGAATAAGTGTGCATGACCGGGGCGGCGTAACTCCAGGGGCGTGGACTAGTCCCAACTTGAAGTGCGGATAGTGGAGTGTTGTTTTTACCGTGTGAGAAGGCCTTGAAACTGTCTTGATACCCGGCCAGGGTGGGCACAATGGCAAGCTCGTCTTCGATCGGCCGTTGACGCTTTGGGAGCGCCAAAATGTATTTGTTTTTATCTGCAGTTTTCCGATCGATGGTACGTGTGCAGAGCACGTCATTGCCTTTAGCGTAGATGGACACCAGATTGTCCAAGGGTCCTGCCCCGGCTCCCCCTTTCGCGACAGCCTGCGCAGTTGAGCCTCGTATTGCAGGTACGGCACCAACAGCCCCCGTGTTGGGGTGGACGGGTTTTGGGAAAGATGCTTAAAAAACATTTGCGGTGGGGGGGTTGGAGGTTCAGGTTTGGGAGGTGTTGGGTCATCCTCGGACTCGACCGACTGAGACTACGCCACCCGGAGGTGAATCGCGATCATCAGGAGGGATTTCTGACCCAGCAGACGCACCCTCACTCGACACGTCGTCGCTCGACACCCCGTCGTCAGGGAGATCATCGCTAGAGGCGACGCCGGCAGTGGTAGTCCTATCGTCCGACTCGTCATTATTGCTTGTGTCATTAGAGCGATCATCGTTTGTCGGGAGGTCGCTCTGTTCATCTATCTCATCGGAACGAGCCGAGGGGCTATAAGCGTCAGCACCGAAAATACGAAGAGAAAAACTGCCATGGAAGCGGTGTTATTTGTCCTCGCACATACTTGGACCTATGTTCGCTCGTGTTGTTGTCATGGTCGACTGGTTGCCGCTGTGGAGACCAGATATGGAGGCAGAGGCAGCAGCCCAACTGGTTGCGGAACGAACCCATCACGATACTTGGGCCATCGGGGCGCAACAAATTTTGGCAGCAACCAGCTGCAAAATTAGGTTGCTTTTTATCGCACACGGAATGCGCAACTCGCAGCTCGAATCTTCTGGAGGCGCCGCACGCAATGGTCGCGCCTTCCCCGAGGACAGAAAGAGTGGCTCAAGGTTCAGCAGGTGCGGGGCTTGGCAGCGCACAAGATTGTTCTTGCATAACCAAATGCCCTGTGGTTGACCTCGATTGGTGCGCTAAAAGCGGTCTCGCATATCATCTTTGCTTCTTGCTTCTGTCCAAGGCGCCCGAACACCTGACTGTCAGGTCAACACGAAGCTAACGCGGGCGAAGAAACTAAGAAGCCGTCTTCACACTCGCTCCTCATGTTCGCGGCCTCCCGTTTCGACGACGGCCTCAACGGTTCCAACATCATAGGCCCATCGAGACCGCGACTTGGTAACGGCATGCCCCGCGCAGGTGAGACACACATTTGCGGGTCAAGAATGTGCCTTGTTGGCACCAGTAATGAGTGGCATTGCTGACGATAGGCTGTGAGACTCCCCAGGATACAGCCGGTGGCTTGACACAGAGGTTGGACGTCGCCGAGTTTGCTCATCCAGCATCGCCGACAGTCCATCCTGGCATCAAATCGAGTTTCTCGAAACACTCTTGATAACAACGGACAAAGGACCTTGAACGAGTTGGACCTGTAAGCTCAGTCAAGACGGGGACCCCCATATCAAGAGAATCCGATAATTTTCCTAGGTATCGACCCCAACGCCTAAAACCAAGCTCCATGACATTGGTTGGTCATCATGGATCCGGCACCCAATGAGTCGCGCCAGAGTGCCAAACGCATGTGCTCAAAGTGCGAACGACTCGATCTCTGGGCAATGCTGCAAAACGAAGAAGAAAAAGAGATGGGCGGACTAGCCGACTACGATGACCCCGACTGTCCGTTCTGTCGTCTCATTTCAGAAGCCATCTCCATTGCCTGGGGTGAGGGGAAGAATCCCTCCGAAGCCACACACTCAAGTCCAGCACAACTCTACATACAGAGCCGAAGCCCCTTGACCGTCAGTGGGAACGGAAACGCCCCAACCCATCCGCATCCCCGCCTACTGTTGGCCATCGACAAGCAGCCGCCCACCTCCCGCAGGGACAGGGGCCCCATCGGTGTGATAGACCGGGTGAAGGACCGTTTCATCGTTGCAGAGCTGGAGTCTTTGCCGGGGCCGGGGGCTAACCCAGCTGGAAACGACAACTTGCTTCCCCGACGCCAAGTCAGCCACAGCATCGACGCCGGTTTAGTCCGGCTTTGGCTGGACGAATGTCGAACTCACAGACACTCTCAGCCGGTGGTGTTCAAGACAGAGCAGCTCAAGGATGAGAGCGAGACTAGTCCGCCCTTTGATTACAGCTTGGAACCCCATCACAGATACACCCTCCGCCTCATCGACGTGCACGACATGTGCCTCCGCCACGTGCCAGAACAAAAGAGAGACATGTACCCCTACACGGCCCTCTCTTACGTCTGGGGCCAGGTCCCCACAATCCTCACTTGCCGGGAATCCACGACTTCCCGTTTCCGGACCCAACTTCGGGACTTGGCTCGACAGCTTTCCGGAAGTGAGGGAAAGGAGCCCGGCAAAGTCATCCCCATTCTGCTCTCCACGCAGGCTAATCTGGCCGCGCTCACCCAGCCAGGTAGCCTAACAAGCGAACCGGTAGACGTTCCCGGCGGAGGAAGAGTGACACGGACCGTCCGCGATGCCATGGAGCTGACACGCAAGATCGGGTACAGATACCTCTGGGTCGACAGGCTTTGCATCATTCAGGACTGCGAACAGGACAAGGAGACGGTGATTGCCGGAATGAGCCACATCTACAAAAGCGCCGCACTCACACGCATTGCCGCCGAGGGCCGCGATTCCGACGCAGGATTGCATGGAGTCAGTCCCCGAGTGGGACGGCCCGTTACGCTGACTACTATTCGTCTTTCTGGAAGCGGTCCCGCAAGTACACCGCGCGTCCTACACCTCTCCCCGTGCCTGCCTTCCCTGTGCGAAGAAGTTCGGAGGTCGGTGTGGAACACGCGGGGTTGGACGTTTCAGGAGCAATGCTTGAGCCAGCGCTGTCTGTACCTCACAGCCAACGAAGCCTTTTTCAGCTGCCCAGAGCTGCAGCGGAGGGAGGGTTACGACTACGGGGAGGATCGGAGGGTCAAGGGCTACCACTCCACGCGTTCCTCAGTGCAAGTCAGGACTGGTCCCCCGTGGTGGACGAGGAACTTCGGAAAGGATTACGATTCCACGCCCCACAATACCTCGGCGACGCCAAAACCAGTCAGAAGCTGGGGATTCTTCGCTATCAATGGGCCGTACAAGAATATAGTCGTAGGGAGCTTAGCTACTCATCCGACGTGCTTAATGCCTTTTCTGGCGTCTTTCATACCTTCTCCGAGTGTTCGGAGCTCAGCATTGGCCACTCGCAAGGTATCCCCGAGAGGCTTTTGGGCCTGGCAATTCTCTGGACTCCGTCTGAACAAGCAAGAAGGCGGAAGTGCGAGCAAGAGGAGTTCTCAAGCTGGTCATGGTATGTCCGTTCTCCAAGCCGCAGCAGATACGCTCGCTAACATAGACAGGGTATCCTGGGTCGGTCCCATCGAGTTTTTGCTGGAGAGCGCCCTATGGGTTCCGAGATATGTCTCTAAGGCGCTGTCCAAGCGGGCGCCACTATACGTCTCCATATCGAGCTGGAGCTACGGGGGCCGAAGGGCTCCGAGTCTACCACATGAGACGGCCAACCAGGAGAAGGGAATCAGCATCGCTCAAAGTCACTACCGTTCTGGAGCATCAACGCCGAGACATTCCCCCAAGCGCAGGCCTGCCTTAACGGGATCGGCGTAAACCATGACTTCCTCCCGCCACAATACCCAAGCCAGTGGACTTCAGCACCGACGCCGAGGCCCGGCGAGCTAGTATTCCGGGGTGCCTACTTACCACGGGGCGAGTTTGAGATATCCATGCCCGAACCCGGTGCAAAGTCCGAGTCGGCAGACCCGCGGGTATGCCCTATCACGGTTTCCTCTTCGCATACGGGGCGCTTTCGGTTCGACGGGGATGATATGACGACTCCCGTACACACGCTCGTTGCTGTTGTGACCTTTATGACTATCACCGACAGACCGAATACGGCCTCCATCATTCTTGGCCTGACCACGCGGAACGGGGTTTCAACATGGACGGGAGTGGGGTTTGTGGTGTACGGCGCGAAGGGTGGGCGGGTGAGAAAGCCTCGGTGGGATTCGGCTGGTTTAGAGTAAGGTGAGAGATGGTTACGACGAAGCAAGGGAAACTAGGATGAGGCAGTGGTACGAGAGTTGATGGACTTCCCGGCGTACTTGCAAACACACCTTTCAGGGGAGTCCCAAAAGACCGCTTTCATGTCAACAGCACTGAAACCATCAAATTCTGCACAATAGCGACATGCCCGCTACAACAGAGAGAATCACAGCCCCTCCGTGTAGGCCGTTACCCCTGGGAATGCCATCACTTGTTACAATTCCGCCGCCTTTGCCCCCCGATGCATTGGCACCTCCCGAGCCCTGGCTCCCTGGCGGAACCTGACCTTGGTCCTCGCCTTGGGTTGAAGCAGGTCCACCTGCCCCAGCCTGACCAGGACGCCCCGTCTCCTTCGCCCAAGCTTTCCCCGGACCAGCACCAACCTGCGGCCCCACGGAACCCCCCTGTGCCCCAACCCGCCCAGAATCCTCCCGAAAGCCAGACCCTCCAACATCCCCTGAACCACCACTCTCACCACCACTACCCTCTCCCTTCTTCTGCCCGCCCCCCAGCCCAGAAGCAGCCGGAGCAGGACCACCAGGAGCATCGACAGGATTAGCAGGACCAGTAGCAGGGCCAGCAACAGCACTCGCGCGACTAGTAGCAGAACCAGGACCAGTAGCAGAACCAGGACCAGCAGCAGAACCAGGACCAGCAGCACTAGCAACACCACCACCAACCGCCCCGGCCGCAGCCGTAGTACTCCCCACTCCCACCTCCAACCCATCATCAAACCTCGTCCCCCCCTCCTCCACAACCGTCTCCACATACCACCTATCCTTCAAAATCTCATAGTACCCCGCCTGCCCCCCCGCCTGGTAACACTGCTGCAACGCCCCCTGGTCCGCAAACAACTCCTTGTACGGCTTAAAGTAATCCTCCGCGCTATCAATCTCCCCGCTCGCGTAGCGCAGCGTGGTGAGGTAGTAATTCTCCCCCCTCGGATGCCCGATTGTGTCGGGCGCGGTGTAGTCGTATCGGATGTTGATCTGCGGGTAGATGGTGGCGGGCTGGGGGTTGGAGGGGAGGGGGACGGTGGAGGTCAGGCGCAGGGGGTCGGTGGGGGAGACGAGGACGGAGCCGCGGGTGTCGGTGGTGCTTGTGAGGAGGCCGTGGTCCATGATGTAGGAGGGGCAGGTGAGGGGGTTGGAGGGGTTGGGGGTCGTTATCATGGTTTCGTAGAGGGGGGAGGTGGTCCAGCCGGACCAGAGGTAGTAGTCTGGCCATTTGAAGAAGAAGGTGGGGTAGGTTCTGGTAGGGGGAGGGAGTTAGTCACGGTGTTTGGAGGGAAGGGGGTGGGGGAAGCGTACAGGACGGTTGTCGTAACGGTCTGGGGCTTGTTGGCCTCGGCGATGGTGTAAGTGACTATCTCAGTGCGGGTTCCGGCCGCGTTGGTTTTGGCTCCTTGCAGGCCTGTCGGGGGGGAGTTGAAGATGGTGCTATGGGAAGTGATGTTCCGTAGCGTGTTAATGATGGTGACGACGGTTGCCGCGACAAAGGTTGATGTTTTGTTGTGTTCCGCCCAGGCCCATACCGCCACGCTCGGTTGCGCTTTGTCGGTCCAAAACCGACATCGCTTGACCAACCTTGAACATGTGGTTGGTGTTGCTGATGTTCTCGACGTTGAGTTCCAGTTGCTCGCCAGCACGGCCTCGATCAATGCCGCGCATGCCCAAAGCGAATGATTGGGATGCATCATGCCAGGGGCGATGCTTCAAAAGAAAGAAGTTAAAAGACAGAAGCAAAAGAAAGAAAGTGGAGGTTTGCCCCATTCTAACGGTCTTGCAGGACCCCATACCCCAAGCGACGGGGCATATATCGGTGGGTGCCATTGCGGCTGAGCGCCCGTCTACTTGCCGAATGCAAGTTGTCGGGGGCGGGAATCTGCCGCCCCACTGGCCACTGGCTGCACGATAAGATCGCCGTGTTTCACAGACTCAGGAGCAACTGGTCCTGACCGGATAATATCGCCAAGTATTGGTTGGCCAATACGACGTCGAGCGTGGCGGTGCAACCGATCAACCCACCTTCCTCAATAAGTATCAATTCGCACACT
This sequence comes from Podospora aff. communis PSN243, assembly GCA_033296975.1. Classification (NCBI taxonomy): domain Eukaryota; kingdom Fungi; phylum Ascomycota; class Sordariomycetes; order Sordariales; family Podosporaceae; genus Podospora; species Podospora aff. communis PSN243. The sequence goes on along the minus strand of MU865966.1, from coordinate 155,475 downwards.
ACAGCTCCCATCAGTATCCGTTGGACGCATTACTTCAGCTTCTCACATCCATGGAATCCACAAAACAGCAAACTATCAGCCCAAGACGAGGAAATATGACTCTCGAGGTCTGGCGAAGAGTAGGATGGCAGCTCGTGCTGCTGCTGCTCTCCTCGACGCTCTTCGTGGCCATCGTCCTGGTCGTGCAATTGACAGTATGGGCCGAACAACAATCGGATCAGGGCTTACCGCTCGACGACCGGCTCAAGCTCGATGTCAGCGTCACGCTTGCTATTCTCCGTGTCCTCCAGGGGGTTCTTTCTGCCCTTCTCACCATCTCCATGGCGAGGGCTCTACTCTTTCTCCAGTGGAGCCTCATTTGCAGGCCAGAAGGGCTTTCGTATCTGAGTTTACTCTCGCTATCGGGTTCGACAGGATCTTGGGGATTGTTTAGAATCATGTTTGGATTTGGCTCGGGCCTGTCAACAAGGGCTTTCGCCGTGATGGGGTAAGACAACACAGCCAACTTTGATCACTCTACAGTTCCAATCTCGTGAATGGGGAGCCTCTGCAGCTGCGAGGGCAATGCTGACTTGCACTAGCATCATGCTCTTGTTCCTTCCCTGGCTATCCGACCTCCTCTTATACAGTGAGCCCCTGACCCCTGACCCCTATTCGGACCCACTTTTTCCCTGACAACAACAGTCAACACCACCATCATCACCGTCTACGACACGGCCCACTCCTACAACGCAACCGCCGGCGTCGGCCCCTTCAACGCCTCCCTAGTTGAGCCCTTCATCAAGCAGCTCAACTCCATGTCCCCCCCAGACTACCCCTACCAAGTGCTCCCCTACTCCATCTACGCCGTCGTCTACAACCTCATGGCCAACCCCTGGTACTCAACCGTCGTCGACCCTATCGCCTGTCCAGACCCTTCCAACCGCTGCGAATCCTACCTCCTCTCGGGCGGCACCCTCCTCATGGAGCCCACTATCCCGCCCGGCTACGAATCTTACCCCCTTATCAAAGTTCCCAACGTCCCCACCGTCCAACTCGACTTCACCCCTCCCCTCGCCCCAGAACTCACCCACACGTTCCCCCCCTCCGACTGCGACATCTTCGACCACCCCACCGCCCTCATCGCCATCCGCCTCTGCATCACCCCCTCCCCTTCCCACCCCAACCACCTCAACGCCGCCCTCTTCATCTGCCCCAACGGAACCACCCCCTCCCCCTCAGGCCCCATCTGCACCCCTCCCCAAACCTCCCCCTTACCCCAAACCCCCCAACCCCCACATATACTCCCCAACCTCACCACCACCTTCACCCTCCACACCCGCACCGCCACCCTCCTCCTCTCCCAATCTAACCTCTCCATAACATCCACCTCCTCCCTTTCTCCCCCCCTCCCCAACCCTATACCCACATCCTCCCTGGCGTCCTACCGCACCGCCCTCTCCCTCCTCCTAAACTACTCCGCCAGCGGAATCCCCCCTCCCTCATCCATCGCCGAATCCTTCTGGAGCGCCTCTTCCAACGCCCAAATCCTCCGCTCGTCAGGCCAGCTATCCCACTCCTTCCAATCCATCCTCGCGTTTCCAATCTGGTTGTTCAACGCCAACAACTATGGGAATCTGGAGACGTGGGGACATCAGACTGGAAGTTTGCCGGGGGAGTTTAGGACGACTGCGTCGGTGGTGAGGGGGTATGGCAAGATTCGGTTTGATGGGACGATGGTGGGGGTTTATGTGGTGCTGCAGGGGGTGGTGCTGGTGGGGTTGTGGGGGTTGTGGGTTGGGGATTGGAGATGGGGGGGGAGGGAAAGGGGGGTGGTGGTTTCGAGTTTTCCGTTATTTGATTTGGTGTTCAAGGCGAGGGTGGGAGGGGGGGTGGAGGGGAAGGAGGTTGGAGGGATGGGGGATGGGGAGGTTGTGAGGTTGATGGGGGGGAGGAGGGTGTTTGTAAAGATGGAGTAGTGTTTTGGGGAGGGGGGAGAGTTGTTGTTGGTTGAGTCTTGTTGGATGGCTGTCGGTCCTAGCTTTTACTTCTTGATCTTGGCCGTGAAGCTATTGAAATGAACGCTATACGAAGAACATGAACGCTACAGGTCCCGGCGTTGAAAAACAAAAACAGGCCGAGGTATCAAACTGTTGGCACTACTACTACTAGTAACCTTTTCCATTTTCCGTTTCTCTCGGCCGATGAATAATAACAACCCCCTCCTCCACCTTACCCCCCCTGCACGATCCGACTCAACAGACTCAAAAGCTCCTCCCTACTCTTCCCTCCCACCATCTCCATCCCCCTCAACCCCTCGACATCAACCCTCGCCCCAGCCCCAACCAACACCCTCATCCCCTCCTCATCCCCCACCGCAAACGCCAACCCCAACGGCGTCTTCCCATCCTCCGCAGGGACATCCACCCCCGCGGCCTCCCTTTCCCCCTCCAACAACGCCCGCACGACCCCCCAATTCCCCTCCTCCACCGCCCCAAACAACGCCGTCTTCCCCTTCCCATTCCTCACACCCGCATCCGCACCCCCCTCCATCAAAACCCTCACCGCCGCCGCCGTCATCGCAAGATGCAACGGCGTCCTGCCCTCCTCATCCTTCGCATTCGGATCCGCACCCGCCTCCAGCAACACCGCGGCGACGTGCTCGTTCCTCGAGCGCGAGGCAAAGTGAAGGGGTGTCTGGCCTTGGTCGTAGTAGCTACCTTTTCCTGTCGTTTTAGCATCGACGGCAGCGCCGAGGCCAAGAAGGAAACGACATGTATCCGGGTCGGAGACGTTGTGTAGGGGCGTTACTCCGTTCCAGCCGGGTGTTGAGACGCTGGTGCCTGTTTTGGCGAGGAGGTGTTGAATGAAGGGAATCTCACCCAGTGTTGCAGCGAGGGAGAGAACGGAGTGTGTTTCTTTGTCGTTCCAGGAAGGGTTGTTGAGGAATTCGTCGAGGATGAGCTTCGCGGCGTCGATGTGCTTGTTGCGGAGGGCGAGGGTTAGGGCGGATTCGATCTCTCGGTTGGGGCCGCGTTCTTGTTGGTAGGTGATGTGGACTCGTTTTGTCGAGAGGAGGAGTTTTACGATGCGCAGGGAGCAGGATTGGAGGTCGGGGGTGGGATCGTGGATGTCGAGGGTTTCCATCAGGATGCTGGCTTTTGTTGACTGCCAGTTGTGGCCGTTGACGTCCACGGTGGGTTGGTGTGCGAGTAATGCGGCTACGATGTCCTCGTGGCGAGCTTGGCAAGCAACTTTCAGGGGCAGGTGGTAGCCTTTGTCTGCATCGATGCCGGTTCGTGAGAGCAGTGTTCTCACCCTCGCGATGTCTCCTTGTTGCGCCGCGCGGGCCAGTTGGGTGAAGCCTTTGGTGTCTACCTCGTTGACACTAAGACCGTAACTCTGCTCGAGGAGGTCAAGCAACTCGGAGTAGGTGTAGGCCATGGACTGTTGCACAATGTCGGCGACCTCGTGGTCTCGGACATTCAGCTTTGCGTCATGACTGAAAACCGGGCCCTCCCAATCTTTGTGAACTGCCGCCGCCTGGATATTTCCTGCACCCTTGGCATCAAAGACAGTACGCAATGGCTTCCAGGAGGGCTGCGGCTTGAGATGCACGTCCACAACCTCACGGGCAGGGCCGTCACCCTTGATGGATTTACCTTGCCCAGCTTCCAGCTTCATTCTGTGCCGTTCCGCGAAGTAGGCGGCGCTCCGGAGACTAAAATGGAAAACAACCCTGCTGAACCTCTGATCGCGGACTTGCCTCGCATCAGAAAGAAGCTCTTTAGTCCACACTGCATCAGCATGCTCCGGCCCAAGCAGACCCTCGACACCCTCAGCGGCTTTCAGAAATAGATCAACCGCCTCATCATATTCCCGCCGATACATCATCGCAATCCCACAGTTGATGGCCGCTCGAATGGCGTTGGGGTGACTCCAGCCAACAGCCTTCTCCTGAAACCGTATCACCTGCTCATAGAGTGCCGTTGCTTCGTCCACCCGATACACATTTCGATACACGACAGCCAGCCCTTCGAGCCATGCAATAGTGTCAGGGTGATGTGATCCCAGCTGTGTGACACTCTCCATGAGACACGTCTCATAACACCTCAGCGCCAAAGAAAACCTGTCAGTGAGACGGTAGACATTGGCTAGCTGAGCGACTGTTTTCATGAACCCGGCCCTTCTTTCCGGCGACTGGGAGGACTGTGCTCGCAGCAGAGTCTCCAGAGTTTCCCGTGCCCCATCATACTCAGAGACCGCAACGTCCAGCGCAGCCAACTGTCTTGTAGCGCACTGCGTCTCTTCGTGTCCCGCACCAACACCCGCCTCGAGATATCGAAGCAGCTCCTCGATGATCCGTCTCACCGCCGATCTCTTTGACGTCACGGTATCACCCCCATCGCCCGTCTCAACAAGGTCAACACACTTGACCAAAGCCGTGCTGTGTGCGTCAAGGATTTTCCCTTCATCTGCGCCAAGACCCAGATCGGGCTCCAATCCGTCTCGAGAACATCCTTCAAGCCTCCCATCCAAATGCTCCTTGAAAAGACGGATTCGACAAACGCAAGCCGCCGCCGCGTCCTCGAGCGCGTCCACCACGGTTTCGTCGGGCGTCTGACCCAAAACGCAGGCTTGGATCCGGGCGAATACTCCATCAAGCAATACGAGCCGCGGCGTGAGTTGGTGGGAATATCGGCACTCGTGCGCAGTTGAAGCCGCGATCTTGGCGCTGAGATCAAGAAATGTTGCGGTCAAAGATGCGAGCTCGGAAGTGCGATCGAGCGCAGCGGCCATGATTGATACGTCGGTGTTATGCCGGTGAGCTGGTCAATTGACGAGAGTTGTGTCACACGCATGCCAATGGTGAGCATGTCGAGAGCAAAGCGGTGAGAATCCCCAAAATTCGTGAGCTGGATCGCGGCTGCCTGATGTGACCTCCAGGCCCGGCGGCCGCCTGTGCTGCAGTTGTCATTCGCTGATGATGGGAAGGAAGGTGCGACTGAGGCGGCCCATTCTGCCCCTTTCACTCGAACCTCCGAGCATTGGCAAATTGGGACAGTAAGAACTAGGAATTGGGTATTTCAATTTGGTTACCATTGAACAGTAAAAATGCAGTGCTAATGATACAGAGGATGCATAGTTATTACTACTCGAACAGCTAACATCCAAACTCCTTGCTTGTGTAACCCAAGATTGCAGAACAATGCAAATAAAGATGACGAGCAAAAATGCTTCAGGCACCATAACCTATCGACATGTCAGTTTCACGCAAGGTTCTTTTTAGGCAGTCGACAAAACTTACGGCCAAGTTGCTTTCCACGCTTGGAGATATCGCGGGCCTGGTGCTGCTTGATCTTGGCTCTCCTGGCTTCCTCCTCAGCCTCGAGCTCCAGACGACGGACATGCTCGCGCGCCTCCCTCGCGCTTTCGCGGGCAGCCATCAAGGCGCGGTCAGCCTCCCGCTCGGCAGTTTCGGCCATCATGACACGCTCTCGAGCCTGCACGATGCTCGGGTCGATATCGGCATTGCCGTTGCCGAATGAACGGTGAAGGATGCCACCACGGCTGCTGCTAGCATCCGTGGACCGACGGAAGATGCCACCGTCACGGTCTGGGGATGTGCGACGGGTCGAGGAAGTGTTCCGGGTGCTGCTCGTCGGGCTGGGCGAGGGAGAGCGACGCGACCCAAAGAGACCGTGGCGCTTGGGGCGCTCCTCATGGACGGGTTGCTGAACAGGAGGCGCTGTCTCTTGGGAACGACGGCTGCCGAAAAGACCGTGCTTCTTTGGGGGCTGCTCATACACGGGTTCCGGGGCCCGTGTAGGCTCGGGCTCGGCGTTGCGGGAGAAGAGAGGCATGTTGAGATGGAAGTGTGCGGTGGAAGAGTTTCTTAGATGTGTGATGACTGTTGATCTGGCAGTCGGATGGCGTTGGATCTGTGAGGTGTCAATGAAGCTGAGGATGCTGCAGCAGAATCGGCGCGACAACAAGCAATTTATTCTTGGCTCCAAGATGCAGCACTAGCTGCTCATCGTCGACGTCGTCAATGCCAAACCTGATTTTGGTGAAGGAGGTGACGATATGGCGCCGATCGACACCATGACGTCAAAGCAAACACTGGTTATTGGACCCTTCGTGCAGGCTGGGACGCTGGCCCAATCACAGCCGCGCAGCATTCTTCCAGCCAATTCGCGTGGGGTTTGGGCCGCGCCGCGCCATCATCGGGCTCAGAGGAATCAGAATGAGCACTGGGTGATTGTCGAAGGGACTGTCTCTGCTGTTCATCGGTCAAATCTCAACACACTGCCACCCCGTGCCCTTCTCGCTTCGCGGTGTGAGGCTGTGCCGCGCAAATGACCACCTATGCCAGTGACGGAGAGCCAAATGCCGCGAGACGGCACAGGCAGGCCCGAATGAGCGATGACGGCATGCCGAACTTTCGAGCTGAACAGAGCCATTGAGGGAAGGAGAAACCTCGAACTCGTAATTTGACGATCGGGCAGCAGTCTTGCTCCGGGGGTGCTCCGCAAAGAAAAACCGAGTGACTCCATCACCGCCGTCTTCTCGGGCGAACGTCACAACACAGCCCACGACCGACCCCGCCAGCTCCCACGGGCGCTGCAAAAGCGGTTGGTGATACGAGCAGGCGAGTTGCAGTAGTTCGTTGGTACGAAGTGTTACAGGACCCAGAGGATGAAAAGGATGGAAAGGATGCCGGGACTGATGACTGATCACCGAAACCCGGACGGCTGGGTCAGTGGCATCCGAACGGAAGGATTCTGGAGCCTTTGCAGGGTGACAAGCTCGCTGCAATGACGACAGATTCAGATGCGCTGCAGCTTTCGGCGGGGTTCCGCTGCCGCGACCCCACCACTGGAAATCCCTGCCATGACTGTGGCCCGAGCTTCTTCGTGTCACGTGGCTGCCTGTTTCCGGCCGCGTCGAGTTTGGCATCGCGTTCCAGTGGATGCAACGTTCTTGGACGTTCTGCGGTCCAATATTTTCTTCAGCAGCTGAGCTTGTCGTCGGCATTCCACGCCGCAACACGAGGTCCACGCCCGCGCCCACCTTTCTCCCCCTTTCGTGAAGGCAATCAATCGCGCTCGCTGCGGATTTTGGCCAAGCTTGCACCCAGCAATGTCCTCGCGATCTCCATCTCCCGCGCCGCGGGATGGACGCCGTCGTTCCCGATCCTATCGCTCCCCGCGCTCTCCCACGCCGCGTTCCCGGTATTCGCGTTCGCCCTCAATCGACCGTCGCGATGATCGCGCCTCTCGCGGACGGTCGTCTCAGCGAAACGGCAGGTATCGCAGCCAGAGTCGCAGCCAGAGTCGCCGCAGCCGCACCCGCAGCGACTCTCGCGGTCGGAGCTACAGCCGCGGACGTAGTGCTACCCGCAGCCTGAGCCCGTCTCGCCCTCTCCCGAGAAGCACCAAGGTAAGTCGCCCCCGCAGGATCTCACAGGATTCCCCCCAAGATGGAGTTCCAATCGGCAGATGCGTCAGGCACCGCTAACATCCCGCCCTCTGCAGATCGTTGTCGAGCGTCTCACCAAGAATGTGAATGAGGACCACCTCCGCGAGATCTTTGGGCAATATGGCGAAATTGAGGATCTCGATCTCCCGCTTGGCCGGCTGAGTGAGTGGCCCATTGTATCCCGTCTTGCACAATGCTCCTAACTCTTTTCGTTGCAGCTGGAGTCAACCGTGGTACCGCATACATTCTCTACGTGCATGAAGCCGATGCAGAAGCTGCCATTGCCAACATGCACGAGGCCCAGCTCGACGGTGCAACGATTAACGTTTCGATTGTGCTGCCGCGCAAAAAGATGTCCCCGGCTCCGCCTGCGGCCCGCCGGGGTCCTCCTGGACCGCCCGCTCCTCGTGGCGGACCCCCTCCCATGCATGGCGGGTTTGGAGCACCGCGTGGGCCTCCCGCGACGGGCTCCAATCGATATGGACCCCGCTCCGATGTTTACAGGCCCCGCTCCGTGACGCGCTCTCGATCGCCACCACCAGCGGCAAGCGGGACACGCAGATACCGCTCAAGGTCGAGATCGTATTCCAGCCGATCCCGAAGCCCTAGCCGTGGGAGCTACGACAGCTACGACCGTCGCAGCCGCAGTCCCCACCGCCGGCGAGACTATGACCGCAGATGATCTGCCGGGCAAGGTGTATGGCATCCGATGAGGTGGAAGTTCGGCTCAACGATTGGCGTTATGGATGGATTGGCAAAATGGGTGCATCTGGGCTTCTGGTTGGCGTCAAGGCGTACTGGCAAAGTATTCTCTGGCGGCAGAGCATCTAACTAATGGCGTGTGCTAGATAGATGCCAACGAATCGTTCGCGGCCCCCTGTTCACCGTTCGCTCAAGTGTTGTATTCCTCGTATGGCCCCGGTTCCACATTGCCACGAGCTCGACGTGTTTTACCAAAATTGGTTCCATATGGCGAATGGGGAAATCGACACGTAGTGGCGATTTTGCGCAAGCGACCGAAGATGCCCCGTGAGGTGTGTGGCGCGGCATTGGCATCTCGAAGTAGATACCTCGGTTGGTTCAGTGGTGAGGCCTTCCCTCCCGCGTTTCACGCATACTGCACCACAGAAGCGCCAGAATGGACTTTTGTCAAACGCAATTTACGCGCTACATCTTTGTCCTAAGCGGGCTCAAGGCGTTGATCTTCTTTTCCAGCATTTATCCCGGAGGCTCAAGCGGCATGACTCCATCGGTCTGCTGCTCTGCCCTGCTCCCGCCGCGCCGCAATCCCACCAAATTGAACCCGTCATGCCAAGAATAAGGTCAATCGCGCCGGCGATCTTGTGGCCAGAGCTCCGCCCAGTCTCCCGTCAGTGCTCAATGCACACACACAGTGCAGCCAGTCCGCTGTCTCCCGCCGGTCAGCGGAACCTTTCACCGAAGCGCAAGCGCTGCACCTCGATAGCTCCTCCTGTTTTGGGCTCTGTGCTTGTGGTCCCGTCGTCGCAATCGTTAATCGATCGAGACCGTCCGATTAGTTTGGATTGCACCAAGGTACCCCTCTCCCCCGACCTGCCAGGGCACATTTCTTCTGGGCAGTTGCAGCGGCAGACAGCGCCATGATTGGGATTTCTGTCCGCTAATTTGAGGTGTTCCGAACTCCGCGTTCCCCGCTCCCACCCCGCTCCCCGCGCCTCCGCCGAGTAATATCGTTCTGGCCTCTCATTTCGGCCATCTTTTCTCCGCGCAATTGTTTCGAGGCGCCTGTTTCTGCTGTTCCTGTTCCTGTCTGTGCCTGGGGACCATACATGAAATGGAACGTGGGGCCGCGTCAAGCCGTTACGCGCCAAGCCAAGCCCCGCGGACCGTTTCCAAAAATCCCAACTCGATTGATGAGCTGTGGATGTTAGGCGTTCGGCACGAATTCACGCCGGTTCCTTCTGCCTCGCTGGGCCGTACCTCGGCGTCTGCGCTTGACCCTATCCGCGCACCCGCACCGTCACGTCACATCTTGCCAGCTTGCAGCCAGTTTTGGCCTATGTTCTTCGAAAGCAGCAATAGCCGAGCCTGTGGAAGCTGCAGCGTCCGTCCTTGCATCAGCAAGGGGGGGCTTTTGCAGCAGCTTTCGCAGCACTTTTGCAGCAAAAAGTTGCGCCGTCTTTTTCCCTTTTTGCACTAACACCGGCCCTGGCAGCCAGCGATGTGCGGTGTGCGGATTACATCCCGTGCGGGCTCGGACAGCACCGCGGGGCTCATCTCCGGCCCAACACGTCTCGACCAGTGACCAACAACCTGGAACGGCGTCCTTCGGGTCCTGGCGCAGACAAGCAACAGCACGAACGGCGCCCGGCATCACAGGCCATAACCCAGGCAGAACCAGTGCCCAACACGAGCCAAAGCCACTCCCTGTTTAGCCACGACCTCGGGAACAGTGCGACCCGTCAACTCATGTCATTTACACTACTTCGTATCTCCATCTCGCCGACTGACTCGAGTCTTGTCGAATCCATCTCCGCTTGTATGCGTTCCAAGGACCCGTGGGGACGATGGATCTGGCAGGTGCACTAGCGTGTGGCTGCAGCAAACAGACACCGGCGTGATGGAAGCCAGTCGGGAGGTCCAGATCCCTGACGTCTTTTGCCTGCCGGGCCAAGCGCCGGCCGTGATAGGCGAAAGACCGTCCCGGCCCCCAAAACACCTGCGCTGCGTTTCATCCGCCACCACGCACCGTTTCTGCCCTCCTCGGGGTGCCTTGATATGGGGAAACAGACTTCAGTATGCCGGGTCTTCGAGGCGCTCTCCACCCGCACCCATTGCGCCGTCGTTTCTTTGCCCCGTTTTCCCCCCTTTCCCCCTTTTCAGTAATATTCCCCGCAACCAATGCGCGCCCAGTGGCCGCTCTCCATCAATTGGCGCAGTAGCCGCATAACTCGTCTGTCCCACCTGTGGAGCTGCCCGGCCGCGGCTTGGAGGCAGGCATTTCGAGATGTTGGCGCTACACTCGCCCTGCCTATGCCTCTGCAAACCAGAAATCGGCCCGCCAAGTTCCCTTACCAGCTTCCCTTGAGCGCCTTAGGGGGGGATGGAGTGGGACAGGTGTTGGATACGAGCGGGGGGCTCGGTGACGGGCGTGGTCGATCAAGCGCACAGCTGGGCGCTCTTTGGCTGCTCGAGTTTCTCAGCTGCCACGCTCTTGCGCGATCCCTTCATGCTGTCAAGTGTCTTTGGTGTTACACCAAATGTCTGGTTCTTTTTTCTGGTTCTTTTGCCCTTCTCGTCATACGGGGGGCATGGCCTTTGTCAAGGGCCATGTCGGTCGGCAGCCAGGCCGGCGCCGCTCACCTCCCTGCTTCTCCTTACTACTACCCCCTTCGCCGAGCACCAACCTTGCTGCTCCTTCCGCACTCGATGGCCACACCCCTCCGGCAAGGTCAAATCTCAACATCCCAGGCAACAATCCTCCGCCAACATCGCCTCCTTTACGCCGCACCTTGACCTGGTCACCTCACCTGGCCGCTGCTATAGGGCTGAGACGTCCGTTTCTACACCTTTTCCCCTCCCACGCGACACCTCGACAAACCCAATGCTCTGCAGTTCCCCTGCATTCATTGCACACGCCTTCCATCCGCAATATGCGTTGTTTGGGGTACCTCTACGTAGGACACTCCCTTTCTACTCAGTGCTACCTGTCACTCTTGCCAGTGTCCACTCGCGCCACCCTCCCTTTGTTTCCGGTCTCCCTCGCAGACGCCACGAGACCCTCGTCTCGACGACGACGCCGCACATCTACACATTGACGTCTCGCTAACGCTCGAGCCGCAGGTCTCTGCCTAGGGATCAAGGGTATCCTCATCGAGCTTAGCATCATACGCCGCGGCTGTCTCCTCGTACCACAAGGCATGACGACGTACGGCGCGCGCTTGTGATCAGGTTAGTCAAACATGGTCATTTCGAAGCTTCGCCTCCTTTTGCGTTGAACGTTTCTTCGTATGGCGTCAACAGACTCCATCCGGGAAACCATATAAAGACTGGATCCTTACTCCCTCAGGCCTCCATCAGCACCACTCTGCATCACCACATCCTGACTTGGGTCCAGCATCACAGCTTCATCTGGACGCCGCTATTTCTCCCATCTACGGATCAACACCCAGCAGGAACCGACATCCCAACGTCAACATGGCACCTCCCACTCTGGCATTCTGTCCCGGCGACGGCGACATCTACGAGCACACCACACAGGATATACGTGCAAGATGCTTTTTCACCACATCCCAAACCGAACAGTTTTACACAGCGGAGTCGTGGTGCCTCCAAGAAGACGAGATCCCCGCGCCCCGACAACCTTGCTTCCCTGGAGGATTCCAGCCCTACGCGCTACCCGTCCCGCCGCGGCCACCTACTCCCGGCGGCGGCGGTCGTCCGGGTCCTGTGAGGCCGGGGCCGCCTCCTGGGACACCCACGCCGCCTCATTCTCCTTAGGGAGTGTATGTCAAGGTGTGCAGGGAATGGATGGTAAGCAGAGTTTGAGTTGAACAGGGGTTATTGTTGATTCCACATCTTCTTCCTTTCCCCGTATTACGCCGCAGTCCTTTTGTCCGTTTCGGTTTTTTTTGCCGCAGAGTATTTGTGTTTTTCTTTTTACCCATGAATGTTTCACCCCTGCGGCCCTGATCACCGGGTTGGCGATCCTTTGGCGAGCTGGCGACTGACATTCACCCCTTCACTAGAGAGTCGAATCTGAGTTGAAGATTTTACGCGCCTACTACGCTGTGCAGGAGGACTACTTGCGAATGCATCATGCGGCATATCACATGGTTGGCTTTTGGAGCGCGGAAACGCCGCGGGCGTGCGGTGTGGTGTCGTGTTGGGCCGGGTTCACTGCCCCAGTGGTTGAAAAACGAGGAATGCGACGGGAAGAAAATGGAGGTGTGCATGCCGACCCGGCCAAGCCGGGCGGCACTGGCATTAGCACCGGCCTGTGAAGTCTGGTCGGCGGCCCCCAAGTCGGAGGCGCGGCAGCAACGGGGACCGGTCTGTGGAGGAGGCGGAGATCAACAAACGCGCCACGTGGTTGTTTCTCTTGAAGAGGCGGGGTTCGGGATGGGATGGTACGAGGGGAATTCTTTTGCATGTCCGTTTTTTTCTTCGGGAATGAACGGTAAGGGGCTTCATGTAAGTTTTGGGGGCATCATTCATGTCGATAACGATGGATCTGGTTGGGACACCGTTCGCTATTCCTTCTGTATCATTTCTCCTAGAATACGCTCGCTCATCTCCAGTCTCGGGGCAGCAAGCGTTGCATAAGTAGACGGTAGCTTAGAGTCGGTCGCCGGGGATGTTTAGAAACCCCCTTTTTGGCGAGACAAACAAATGCATTCTTTCATTCTTTGTTCATACACTTGGGAAGGACGCGTCCCCGCACATCGCCTGCCTAGCTAGATTGAATCAACAGGAGATACAAAGGTTCCAATACAATTGTTTGTCTTCCTTACGCGTACAATTGCATAGCTTCTACTTAGCTAGTTGCCTTCCTGGGACGTGTTGCGTCACCTCCATGTGGGTCACGACCGGCGACTTACAAGGCTGAGCGGCCCCGCATCCGATAATGGAACGTTGAGGTTTCATCCATTCGGTTCATGACTCTACTCTGATAATACCTTCTTACTAGGTTTTGGTCATTTTTCAAACGTGAAATACGGTGTGCAGCAAAGGAACATCACGTTCAAGCACACATGAGGCGCTGCGGGCACTGCAGGCACGGCAGACGGCAAGGTCGTAGCAGCCACCCAACCAACTGGTTCCTTAGGCACCTACGTCGCAACCAGCCAAAACATAGCCCCTAGATCGGGCCATCGCCGAGATGACCCAAGCGACAAACAGTCATTTCATCACTTGATTCGCGCCCGCACTCTGCATTTTGCGCGTCTGGGTAAGTGGACTCGAGTCTGCCCAACCTCGGAGGCCTCATCCCAGTAACCTAGCCACCAAGGGGAAATGATGAAAATCAAACACCCAACATACGAAAACGTTTGCTTCCGAGGTGTTCGGGCGCCATTGGACCGCCGCGTGACGGCCCAAGAGAGCCAATTGCGCGGTGGCCGTCGCCGCGCCCCGTCCAAACGCAACATGCAGACGTCAACGACAAACCTCAGGCAACAAGAAGGGGCAGGATCCGACAGAATGAGGCGTGGCTCCGTGGATAGTGACCAGTCATGATGCCCAGTGTTTGGCTCGTTCGCCACATGCTGATCGAGAATGGCAGGCGACTGGACCGACTGCGCCGCCCTGGTGCGTCAAGCCGTAATGATGGTATATACTGTGGGCGAACAAGATAAATGAAACGACCAGAGGACATTCAAGAAGCGCGGCGAAAAAGCGGACCTAAAATCGCAGTTGGTGCCCCATTCCAGGGCACTCTAGCATCATGAATCATTTTGACGGGGTCCTGATAACTGACATGATGCAATAGCGGCCTGGGGCGGGGTGGTGGACGGGTGGGTGGCCGTGTCGGAAGCGGGACGGATTGGCTGTTCCCATCGCGAAGAGGATGCATGGCCGCATCGCGGCATGTCAGCGTGACAGACGTGTGTGACGGCATGGAAAAGGGGGCTTGGGTAAGGGGGATCCGGGGAGGGTGCAGCACCCAGGCGGCGAGGGCCTGTGTAACGCGGGTTTGCCAGAGCTCAACTGTGCGTTGAGTCGATTCGTGTAACTCTGGTCGTTTACGTGGGCAATTGCGAGTGGTCCCTTCTGCCGCGCCCAAAGGGGTCAATCGTGGGCGGCAAAGCGATCTGCACAGCAAGCACCTGATTGGGGGCGCTTGCTCCTGTCTGTCTTGGGGGCGCCGGTCCTCCATGGCACCGAAATCCGGATTGCAGAAGCTTCGATGCCAATGCCCTTTGGCCTGATGACCGCTCACCGCCAGGCCAGCTTTGGTAATCTGTCGGATAGTGTCGATTGTGCCGCCGTGTGATACCCAATCCCAAACTCGGAGTATCCCTTTTGCTGTCAGCCATTTCTCAACCAACACCCCTGCGCCGTGTTGTCTGGCCCTCTTGGGGGCATCCGGGTCCCTTTGTTGTGAAACATGGTTCGAATGCGCCCGGAACACTACCGCCGCGCTTCTGCCGGTCGGGTCTTCGTCCATCATCCTCAGCCGCAAGTCCCCGTCTAGAACAATTCCGATGAGGACCATGTCCGTCATCAAAAATTGTCGGAAAAGCACCTCCTGGTCACGTGCTTACGTCCGAGTTGATGGGGTTGGCGCCGGGGGTTGCCGTCTTACGTCTTGTGTGGACGTCATTGATGCTGGTCAGGGGCATGCTCAGGTCCGAGGAACTTTGCAGTGTGCTGAAGATCGGTGTGAATTTGTCAGTCTGGTGATTCCATGATGCCATACCTTGCATCCGAAGTACCAACAACGCACTTGCAGGAGACTATCGAGACTGGGCCCATTCCGGCGATGGTTTCGCTGATGCCTGGAATCGTCCCAGATCTCCCGCTCGAGCCCTTTCCCGCGGCGGCGGTCCGCTGCACTAAACTCCGTGCGTGCAGCGAGATTTTGGCGCCAAGTTGGTAGCAGAAGCGCACTGCCGCATCCTTTTGAGCGGGCTGCAGCGATTGTAGACGCCGAACGCCTGCCAAGCACAACAAGTAGTCTGCAAGTGACGGATCCATACCTTCATGCTGCATCGAGTTGCCTCGGGACGCCGAGCCTGCCATACCGACACGACATATGCACATGCAAAGTCGCGGATTTGTGATATCGACGTACCAGATCCCAGGCATCAACATAAGCTTCAAGACCTCTGCCAATAATTGCGCGCGGTGTTTTTGTGTCGTCGCAACTCGCCGCACTTGGCGCAGGTACCACTCCCCTGCTGTGTCGCGTCTGTTCTTCTCCCCTTGCGGACGGGGTGACGGTGAAATGCCGGGCCGTCTGGGGATTTTGCCTCGGCGTGGCCCCCACCTTCAAAAGTGGGGGAGGGAAGCGCTTGGCAACGGCGAGGCTTTCTCAGAAGAACGCAGTCCAACATCAAGACCATTAGGTCCGCCGAACGGAAGCCAGATGTTGATGGCTCATGAAGGATGCAGCGCGAACCAGAATAGCTCGTCGTGGTCTCTTCCCCGAGTCGCCTTGGAGAACACCTTACCAGCGGCCCGTCCACGGGTCCAACGGGTCCAACGGTGCGTCATGTTTGGCGCCCAGCCGTCTCTTCCGGGATGAAACAAAAGTATTCGAGATCGGAATAATGAACCATCTATGATTGTAGGCGATGAAAGGAATAATTCGGGATCGAGGCTTAGATCGCCGGGTATCTGAGTGGTCGGCTCTTTGTTGCGGCTGTTGAAAGATGAGGATGAAGAGGAAGCACGTCCCTGGACGAAATTTGCCTTGGCAAGCCGGCCCCACATTTTGCAGCGCCAGAGTTGCCCCTCCCCCTCGGCAGACCGGCTGCTGAGTCAGGCGCGATAAGATTGCGCAGGCCCTGATTTTGTCTGAAGCGAGCGAAAAAAAAAAGTTCTGCGGGGTGGCCGAGGGAAGATTGGGGTCAGTGACACCCTGTCAGCAATTATTTCCCCCTCCCTTATCGAAAAAATTGAGGGACAAAGCCCAACTGCATCCAAACACGGACTCGTCGCAAAGGGCATCGCCGACAGAGGTTTCTCGAGAGACCACGTCTGGCAGTTTCCTAAGCCCTCCGACTTCTGCCGACGCCTGGCGCATCTTCCCCTAGACGATGCCACATCCTGCGTCGCCGCCCGCAAAGCCCACAATGGTTGTTCCCATCAAGGCGCCCGACGGTGGTGCCCCTCCTCCCTCGCCGGCCGAGATCGCTTCGCTGCTCGACACCATCTTCACGGCCAAGACATCGAACGCCTCGATCGACGCCAGCTACGGCCTTTGCGAAATCCTCCTCAACTCGGTCGGCTTCCGTGGCCTGCATCACTACGGCATCCTCGCCGAGGTCAAGAAGGCCGCCGCCGACAAGAAGAGTGGGCTGCGCCGCGAAAGCGCCCAGAATCTGCTCGGTGCGCTCTTTGAGCGCTTCCCTCCCCGACAACCCATCAGCGAGATCGTCTTTCTGCTCCAAGATGGCGGCACGCTCGCCTGCGCCCTCGACGCCCTTGCCGACAAGGGCTCCGTTGTCCGCGATGCAGCCCAATACGGCATCGACGCCCTGTTCGCCCACCTGAGCCCCGAGGCCCTCGTTGTCGGTCTTTTGCCTGCGCTCGTCGCCTATCTCAAGAAGGCCACCGGAAAATGGCAGGGAACTGTTGGCGCATTCAAGCTGCTGCAGAAGATGGCGGACAAGGCGAAAATCACAATCGGCTCCACCAAGGAGGAGGCTGAGGAACAAGATATTCTCCGTGAGGCTATGGGCACCAAGCTGGCCGGACTCATCCCCATCGTGGAGAACGGCATGACGGACATGAAGACCGAAGTAGAGAAGCAGGCCGTCAAGACGATGCAGTCCCTAACTGTCTTGCTGTCCAACGATGACGTTGCCCCGCGCATCCCGCTTCTCATCCAAACCATGCAAGACCCGAAGGCCGAGGCATTGCAAAAGGCCATCCATGCTCTCTCGCAGACCACGTTTGTCGCCATCGTCACATCTCCCGTCCTCGCTCTCCTCACCCCTTTCCTGGAGCGCACACTCAACAACCCCAACACCAGCCAGGAGGTCCTTCGCCAGGCCGTGGTCATCACAGAGAACCTTACCAAACTCGTCCATGACCCCATCGAAGCCCGCACATTTTTGCCGAAGCTCCAGCCCGGCATCAAGAGCGTCGTCAACCGCGCCTCTCTCCCCGAGGTCCGCGAGCTGGCCACTCGCGCCCTCAATGTCATGGACAAGGCTATGGCCACCGACAAGAAGCTTGTGGTGGAGCGCACGACTGCCGACGATGTTGCCAAGGTCCTGGATGCTGAGATCAAGAAGCACAAGGGCCTTTCCGGTGACCTGGATGCGTATAAGCTGCTGCGCCCATACGTTGGCGAGATGGTAGCCGAGGACGTCAACCACCGCCATGTCAAGCGAATCTCGGCCAGGATTGCTCCGTATCTCCAGTCTCTGATGCAAGACCCAACTGCTCACGACGCTGTCGCTGCCGCTGTTCAAAAGTACTACGTTGAGGAGGACGCTCGCAAGTACGGCGTACCTGAGAAGGAGGACGATGGCGAGATCGAGATCGTCAACGCAGACTTTTCCTTGGCGTACGGCGGCATGCTTCTGCTCTCTCACACGAACCTGCGCCTGCTCAAGGGCCACCGCTACGGCTTGTGCGGCAGAAACGGCGCAGGAAAGTCGACCCTGATGAAGAGTATCGCCAGCGGCAAGCTTGAGGGCTTCCCCTCGCAAGATGTCCTCCGGACGTGCTACGTCGAGCACAACCAAGGCGAGGACGCCGAAATCACGATCCTGGAGTTCGTTTCCAAGGATCCAACCATCGCCAAGGAGGGCCAAGAGCGCATCATCTCTGTTTTGGAAGAGTTCGGCTTCACATCCGGCCCCGAGGGCAGGCAATCACAAGCCGTTGGCTCACTCTCCGGTGGTTGGAAGATGAAGCTTGCGCTGGCTCGCGCCATGCTCCAAAGAGCTGACGTCCTGCTGCTTGACGAACCTACTAACCATCTTGATGTGGCCAACATCAAGTGGCTCGAGGTCTATCTCAAGTCGCACACCGACATCACCAGCTTGATTGTGTCCCACGACTCTGGCTTCCTCGATAACGTCACCACAGACATCTACCACTACGAGCCTAACAAGAAGCTCGGGCACTACAAGGGCAACCTCGCCGACTTCGTCAAGGTCCGCCCTGAGGCCAAGAGCTACTACACTCTCTCGGCCTCAAATGTTCAGTTCAAGTTCCCTCCCCCCGGCATCCTCACCGGTGTGAAGTCGGCCACTCGCGCCATCATCCGCATGTCGAATGTCTCCTACACTTACCCCAACGCGCCCAAACCATCTCTGTCAGAAGTGTCATGCCAGCTGACTCTCTCTTCCCGTGTGGCCATTATCGGTCCCAATGGTGCTGGCAAGTCGACTCTCATCAAGCTCCTCACCGGCGAGGTCATCCCCAGCACCGGCAAGGTCGAGAAGCATCCCAATCTCCGCATTGGATACATTAAGCAGCACGCTCTCGAGCACGTAGAGATGCACCTCGAGAAAACGCCCAACCAGTACCTTCAGTGGCGTTACGCTCATGGTGACGACCGCGAGGTGCACATGAAGCAAACGCGTGTGCTTTCCGACCAGGACCGCGAGCAGATGGAGAAGTTCATCGATATCGGCGATGGCAAGGGCAAGCGTCAGGTTGAGTCGCTTGTTGGTCGGCAAAAGTACAAGAAGACCTTCCAATACGAAGTGTAAGCAGACCCTGAACCCTGTTCATCATAGTCAATCGCTGACAGTAACCCAGTAAATGGCGCAACTTCTTGCCCAAGCACAACACCATGATCTCTCGCGAGACTCTCCTCGACCTCGGCTTCCAGAAGCTCGTCCAGGAGTTCGACGATCACGAGGCATCTCGTGAGGGTCTTGGTTATCGCGAGCTGCAGCCTTCAGTCATCAGCAAGCACTTTGAGGACCTCGGTCTCGACCCCGAGATCGCCAACCACAACGAGATTGGCTCGCTGTCTGGCGGACAAAAGGTCAAGGTCGTCATTGCCGGCGCCATGTGGAACAACCCCCATCTGCTCGTCCTTGACGAACCTACCAACTTCTTGGACCGCGATTCTCTTGGTGGTCTGGCGGTTGCCATCCGCGACTTCAAGGGCGGCGTCGTCATGATCTCCCACAACGAAGAGTTCGTGGGTGCGCTCTCAAGCGAGCAGTGGCACGTCGTTGATGGCCGCGTCACCCACCGCGGGACAGCCGCCATCGCCCTCGACCGCTTCGAGGACAGCAAGCCCGCCAGCGCCGTCACCAGTGGTCTCAACACGCCTGCCATCAGCAGCGCCATGACGAGCGCCGTGAACAGCGCCGCCAACTCTGGCGCTGAAGACAACGGCATCACCAACGACAGCATGAAGTTCCGCGCCAGGAAGAAGAAGAAGAAGACCAAAAAGGAGCTCAAGGAGCAGGAGGTCCGCAGGCGTCTGAGGCACATTGAGTGGCTCAATAGCCCCAAGGGCACTCCCCATCCTCCAGACACGGACGACGAAGCGGAGTAAGCGTAATGATCGGGGTAGAAAAGTTTTTCTGTATTGCTTGCGCATCAGCATGCGTCCTAGAGCTTGACGACGTTTGATAGCCTGTTTCGTCCATAGAGAAACGGACATAGGGGTGGCGGGCCGGGCGTGAGCTCATGATTAGAGGCTATAGATGACTCGGAGACTCGGGAGGGGTCGTGTTGGGTATGGGGATAGACGAGAATACCTTGGTACGAAGGGATAGAGGCGTTTCGGATTATAGACTGGGCTAATGCATGTTGTCACTTGTTTTTCTGCTGCTGGACCTCGATATTAGGGTGATGTCTTTACTGGCGCCATGTCAAAAGGATTGATGGTAAGGTGGTTTGCATCTCCACGACTGTGGTGCGAGGTGACACAGGTTTTACCCTCTTGCGGAGCGAGCGAGTAGCTGTAAGTACCTGATCCACAAGAAGAAGACACCTATTTGTAGTGGGGGTAAGGTAACACTGCATCTTCAAGGGGAGAGAAACCGGTGCCAGCCTTTCCCCCAAGTGATTGGACCATATCTCTCTCTGAGTGTCACAACATGGCGTTCCAGTGTTTCGTATGTGCTATCCCGCGACGACGCCCTCGCGCGCGGCCAAAATTGCAGTGATGCAAAGTATTACCTGAATGATGACTACCTAGGTAGGTACGTGCACACACTCACGCAAGTCTGCATGTTCGGGCTGCCATTGGTGCGATAATGTTGTCCTCCCTTTCGGCTGCCTCCCTACATCTTGGTCGTGCACAACGTTCTCTGGGTGGTGCTACATGGGTAATTTAACGGTGGGGTGTAGTACTGTATGGCATTCTGTTCCTTTGCTGGTGTGATGAAGAGAAATGTTATGGACTGTCATGATCTTTTTCTTTTCCTGTCCATGGTGGCTGACACATGGAGCCTTGTCGGAGGTTGACGATATGAGTTCATGGCTTCGCGGAGGGCTAAAATTGCAGTAAAAAACTGCCGCACAGCAATTGATATTATTGGAGAAGCGATGCATATTAATACGCGGGTGTGGTAAACACTGTCTCCGGTTCGACGGTCTTGCCGCTGAATTGCAGTGACTTCAAGTTGGCGACCGCATAAATAGTGTCATCAGTAGTTGAGACCAATGTGCTGGAAAGAGATGTGCGCGGCGGCCGTGCAACCACGGCTTCGTGTGCCACCAAACTTAAAAAACACGTTAAGACCAATGTAGTACTGCCCTGTGTGTGGGAGTGGAACCGATCCCAGCTTTTCCCCGGGCTGATATGTTGGAAATATCTCTTCAGTGTCACGTCATGGCCTTCTCGGTATTTGTTCGTATGTGTCTTCTCTAGTTCAAGCCCTCGCGCGGGGCTAAATTTTCAGTGATTCTTTTGACAGGGGGGGTGAGTGATACGTTGATTGGATAACACTCAGTTGACCTGCATCGGTGCATGCAGTCCCTCCGTGGGGTGACAGCCTCGTCTCATGCCACTGCCTTGCGGGTATCCGACACGTCGCTCCAACCACCAGACGTCTGAGCCCACCGCGGGCAGAGTTGGATCCCAGTGGAGGAAGATTCGGCGCATGTTGTCGTATGCACCGGTCGTCGAAAGTTGTGGTTTGTCAAGTCTCCTGTTTTGCTCATGTATCATGATAAATAGGGCTGTTATGATGGATTTGATGTTTCTCTCCTTTCCACGGTTGAAAATGAAGCCGTGTTGGTTGACAACATGGAGGGTGATGCCCTCACGGACGGCTGGAATTGCAGTGAGATGTGCACTCAATCAAGCCAAGACATGCGGGGTGGTAAACACTTCCCACTCTATCCCAGCATCCTGGATCCTCAATATCATACTAAACGAAAGATTCCCAAGTGCAAAGAAAAGAATATACGATATGTATGTTTTCCTCTCACAGAGTTGTAAACGTAGTAACTTTTTCTCAGTCCCCTGCGTGTGTAGATGTACGCGATGACAGAAAAGCCACAAATCGACAGAAAACGAATGTGATTAAATACATCTATGTAATTAGTCCAGGTAGATACCTACACTACCACGAGAAAGTCATCAACGCCGGATTCAGCGCCAGCGGCAACAGCAGATGCGACCCCGCAACCGTCGCCATCGGCAGGATAGCCACAAAGTCGCGAATGTGCCAGCTGTACGGGATAAACGGCGCAACAGCGAGGATGATCATGCCGACGATGAAGACCACGGCGAAGAACATGGAGAATTTGAACTGTCTCTCGTCAGTAACCACTTGTTACAACCACAAGAATGGGTAACATACCTTCTTCAACACCTTTGGCACCTCAATAAAGAAATTAGAAAACTCCGCTTCCTTACTCGTCGCACCCCAGGTCATATCAATCTCGAACATGTGCGCCAGCAGCGCCTGCGACACATGCAACGACAGGCCACCCAGGAAAATAGCAAGCAGGAACGCCCACTTGAAGTTCTCCCAAATAGCGTATATCAAGCTCCTCTCGCCAAGACGGTACCGCATCGTCGCAAGCGCAATGTTGCCCAGCCCGTTGAACACGAGAATAATGGAAAACCACACCTGCCACGAGTCAATGTAGTACTTGTCGAGGTATCCGTTGAACCAGCCGATGAGAAAGTAGTTGACGCTGGTCATGATCCAGGCGGCGCCGATGGCGTAGTAGGTTCCAATGTAGGAAATAACCGTGATCTTGGAGGTGAAGCGAATGTTGGAGAAGAGGAATTTGCGGAAGAGGGGGGTGAAGGGGCCGCGCCAGAGCCACATGCGGATGGGGTGGAAGAGCAGTTCGTTGCAGCCGTAGGCGTATTTTTCCCAGCGGGCGAGTTCGTCGTACACGGTGAGCGACACGCCTTCTTTGAAGCCTTCGCCGGCCCAGGCAGCGAGGCGGATGATGTAGCCGTTGCATTGGAGGCGTAGGGACATGTCGAAATCTTCCGAGACGTGGCTTTCTGACCAGAACTTTTCGTAGCCATCTTCGTCGGTGTAGGAAACCTGTTGGATGGCAGACCAACGGAGCATGGCGTTGTGCCCAACGAAGGGAGCGACGTCGCCGTTGGAGACGGTGTATCGAATAGCGCTGTAGATGAGGTTGGTGAAGAAGGTGATGCCGTTCTCAAAGTACGTGTGGACGACTTGCATGACGCCGGACGAGAACTGCATGATGCCTACGTCGGGGGAAAGCTCCATCTCGGACACGGCATCAAGAAGGCAGTCGGCAGGCACACGAGTGTCGGAATCGATGATGAGAATGTAGTCTCCCACGCGAATGTTGCCATCGGCCCAAGCACGGCCGTCCTCCTCCAGAACCTCCTTCAGCGCCTGCTCGTACGCCTGCGCCTCGTCGTGCTGCGTCCACTCAGGTGTGCGCTGGAACTGTTCGAGCTTCTCCTCAACCTTGCACGAGATCATGAGTGCGTAGTTCATGTTGGACGCCTTCTTGAACTTCCCGCGGCGCAAGAAGCCCTCTTCGCCGTGTTTCGGTCGGGCCACCCAACCGATACTGTGATCTGCGTAGAACTCGATGCGTGCCAGGCGATCCTCTTCCGAGATGAGCTGGAGACCGTCGTCGTTGATGAACATGTTTGCCGAGCCGCCCTGAAGTTCGTATGTGGACATGGCTTGCTTGATCGACTTGACCGTGGGCGCAATGACGGCCTGGAGACCCTCCTTGTAGACGGGGCATTGCACCGTGACATGCGGAAGGGTGGCAGTCTGAAGACGCGGCGAGCAGCGCGCAGAGTAAAACTTGGAGTTGGTGCTGAGCTGGCGGATTGGCCCAAAGATCTGGGCGAGACAGCCGACGATGACTTGGGCGAAGAAGAGGGTGAAGAAGATCTGAATAGGAAAGAGCGCCACCAACGCTAACCGCGTGTAGTTCCCGTCCACCGATGTCTCAATGGCTAGTTGTCTGAAGGCGCCGCCGAGCGAAACTGTTACCAAGATAAGTGTCATGCTGACCAAGTACGTGTTGAGGAGATGCACCGGCCGTTTCTCGGGCTTGAGCTCTCCGCTCTCCTCGTCGACCTCGGCCTCGGCGGCTGTTGGCCCTTTCTTTTCGTCTTCGTCTTCGTTTTTTCCGGCCTTCCACACCAATTCCATCAGCTCCGACTCGATGGCCTTTGCTCTCTGCACCAAGTTCAGCGCGTCATCATCCCAGACGATGAGCAGTCCCTCGGACGCGACAAACGCTGCAAACTGATGTTTCCTCGCCCGCGGCAGATCTTCGATGGTGGGTAGAATCTGCACCCGCAACCCGTTCATCAACGGTACATCGACTGCATCTGGTGACCATTGCAAGAAGGTCTTGATGACTCTCGAGTTGACCGTCATGGCGACCTGCATCAACATTGTCAGCCCGGCCCCCCTGAAATCCAGCCCAATCCGCATGTCTCATACCTGAACGTTGAGCGCAGCGCACGCAAATGCAAAGGGCGAAGTGCCCAATTGTGGCGGGCAAGCCATGTACTGCCCCCTCGACTTCCTCAGCAATACGCCCTCAATCTCGCCGCTCCCATCAGCCACCCAGAGATGCGAACACTGCTGTTGGTACAGATAGTTGACCATGACCTCGTGCTTGATGTCGTCGAGAATCACCGAGCTGTTCGTCGACCTCATGGACCGCCCCGATATCGACCCTGGTCGGGAGCCATAGCGCGGCGTAGGTAGCTGGAGGTTCTCGCTGCCGCCATCGCCGCTGCCGGATGCCAATGGTGGCTCCCCCTTTTCCGACGCCCCTTTCTCCGACGCGGCCGGGCGCGACAGGCTGCGGCGTCCTCGGGACTGCGAGTTCCGGCGCGACGATGGAGGAGCAGCCGGAGCACTGGAGTCGCCCTCCGGCTTCTCGGCCATGAAGTAACTGCCGATGCCCATCACGACGGAAGCAACACGCAGCCAAACAAGCAAGCCGCGGCGCCGAACTTGGTGATGCGTTCAGCGTGTGGCGGGCGGGAAGGTGGGTGTTGCTTCCGTGTTGCTGGCCGGGTCGTTGCTGCCCGGGTCGACTCCTCCTGTCGCTGATGGACGAGCAGTGTAAGACGAGAGAGGCTGCGGAAGGCGGACGAGCAAAGTTTTGGCTTCCACGGGGTGCCGAAGGTGTGGCGGTACGATCCATTCGCAGCTTAAGTCTAATTGGGTTTGAGTGGGATGGTGAGGATGAGCTCAGCGCTTGTCTGTGTCAGTTTCTTCAAGACATCTCAGTCCGGAGGGGTCCAGAAGGATCCTGTAGGACACACCTTGAGCGTAGTGAGTCTGTGGGGAGAGAATAAACGAGTGAAATGCCGTGCTGTGCTTCGCCGGCTAGGTCAGACCGTGCAAGTCCTTCACCACATCGCTTGCGAAGTGTTGCTGTGGTAGCTGTGTGATGTCGACCTCGACTGCCAACACCTCGCTGAGGATATGGGAACCTTGGCAGCCAAGCGACGACGGCGTGAGTGGCACTTGACACAAAGTTAATCGGAGAGCAAGCGGGATGGGGGGAGGGGAAGCTCGAGATGATGGGAGGGGGGGACTTACAAGGGGAAATGGGGTGATGGTGGATATGGTGGCTAACCTTCCTGGGCGCTGGGCCTGCAGGGAAGGGCGCTTCACCGTCGGCTGCAGCACAGGACGGAGGCCCTGGAAGCCCCTGGCACCGTGACCCTGACAGGGGGCTGGCGGCATCCAGCTCTCCAATGCAATCCAGTCCCGGTTCCCACGCCTGCTCTCGCTTGTTGCGGTGAGGAAAATCGGAGGAGTGGATTGAGTGATGGGGTGGCGGCCTGTGCAAGTCGTCGGTTGGGCTCTTGCCAAACTGTGAAAATTCCAATGGCGTGGATAGAGTCAGAGCCACGGACGCCCTCCACTGCTCTGACATCCCGCTGGGTTGCCCGCTCCAGTGGTTGGGTTGGCGCCATGCCGCAGGATTTTGTGGTGGTCATGCAAGGGAAAGCCCGGGAAGGAAAGTAACACAATGCAAAGCCAAATCTCCTGCTGTGGCTGGCTGCCATCACCAAGCTATCGGACTGTGCAGCTCAGCTCGCCCGGAGCGGTGAAGCACTCGGGCCCTTCTGTTTATCGCCGCCGACAACACCGCGCCTCCACAACCAAGCCATTTGGTTTCAGACGGCGCGTTCGATATCTGGCAACCAGAAGACATCGAGGTGTTCGACGGTCTCGAAGAACGTGGAGAATCCCCACAAGATTCGCTTGCAAGGGTGGTTTCATCGCAAGGGTGCGTCTTGGCAGATCGATTGCTGACAGGGGGGCCCTGCGCTGTGGGGATGATGGGCGCGATGGTGGGGTAAAGGGGTGTGCGCTTTGCGATTGAATCACTTGTCGCTCAGACTCGCTCTCGGTCGTGCCGATTGAAGACCCTTCAAAAGGGTACTGGATGGTCTGTACGAGCGGAGCAGCTCAGTGGCGCAATATAGTACAGACAACGAGGTTCCAGAATGCGGCCTTCGAGTCGTCTCTGGGCTGAGAGTGGTGCGAGGTGAGGGGAGGTGATGGAAGTTTGGCAGACGCTACGGACGGGAGTTGGCGCTGGGATGTGGGCTTCCAGTGAAACGAAAGATTTGAAATTTTCAGCTGAAAGATTTCACCTCCCAGGAATGGCAGGCGCGACCCCGCCAACTGGGCCAACTCCAAGCAACCGGGCGAGCATTTCTCGCAACTGCCCCATTTCGAGACGGGAAGAAATGAGCACACCACTGCGCAAATGCACGCCTCACCCGAGCGGCTCCAAACTCTGGATTTCGGGCTCTTGGCAATGCCGGAGCAGCCAGCGCATCAGCATTACTCTCTGTTGGAGGTGGACGATCTTCCTTCGCTGTTTCTGGATGCTAACGTCGTGTCTGCGCGCCTCCGCACACCTCCGCACGATGCTGCGGGTCTGACAGCGCTGAGTGGCCAGGTCCTCGGGTGTTTGGACCGAACACCAGAAGCAGTAGGCGGCTCGATGCAGGGCTATTTTCGGACCAACTGGCGACCGCATCTTCGTATTTTCACCGCGCATCGACCTTATCTGCAATCATCCTCAAGTTTGGCTGGTGCGAATTAGCATTGCTGCCCTGGTGTCGTGTAACCCGCGCCGGGATTCTCCGACGGCTGCGGCTGAGATGGCCGGAGCAAACGGTCGCCGCGAACCGGAAAGATTTCAGCCACCCGAGATGGCTCCCGAGAGCTGAACGACCCACGCACAGCGAGGAACGCCACAATCCCAGCTTCGTCCGTCCCAGAGTGCGGGACGGCGCTCAGGACCGCAACCACACCAACGAGCCAGCTTCCGGATTGCGAAAGGGGCATTTTCCGAGGCTGCTAGGGAGCAATGGATGTTGGGTGAGCGCGCGACCCTTCTGGATCAATGCTACGATCAATTTTAGCGCGAGACGTCGGAGCGCCACATCGCGGAGAGTTCTGGCGCGATTCAGGCCGTTGGAATTGAGTTTGGACAGCTTTGTAGCGTATCCGGTTGATCCTCCCTGATCTGAGACCCCAAGCTCCTCATCGCCACCTTTGAGGGACAGTTACCGCACAGGTCAAGCGCTGGCCACCTAGCGGAGGGACGCGTGCATCTGATATTGAACAATTTAATTGTTCGGGAGGGAGAGGTTTGGTTATCAGACCCTTGTCTCCAAAAAAGCGGCGGCTTCGCCGCCAAGACTTTCAACGTCCACCTTAATTCCCCCCCATCACATGTGCTGGCGCACGGCAACTGACGGCAAACGAATCGGCCAGTCATCCATGGCATCACTCTTCCAGCCTGGCCAAAAGCTATTGGGTCGCCTGTCGACGTATTCAGTGATCAAAGAGCTTCATCGGGCGGCCGATCAGGGAGCTGTCTACCTCGCAATGTAACAATCCGCTCACCGCCCCTAGGCCACTGGCCAAGAGGAATCTGACGAGAATGACAGAAACAAACAAGGGCGGCGGTGCACCGTCAAAGCCGCCAGGCGCCACTGGAGACTGCAAAACGAAGCGACCGTTTTGCGACACTATCAGGTTCAAAGCCAATGGCTGCGTCCGCTCGAGGACGAGATCGAGTCCCCAAGTGACCCCCCTGCCATCGTCCTAAGATATCTTGACAGCGACCTCCGCACCGAATCGGGCCGCCAGCGGCTAACAAGACCGGAGATCAAGCAAGTCGCAAAATGCAAAATGCATCCTGGAGGCCCTTCGGACACTGCACCAGGATGGCATGGTTCACACAGGTAACATCCGTGGCGGGGGGCCGTAAATCTGTAGTGCTGACGCAGCACCTTAAGATGTCAAACTCGACAACATCTTTGTCAATCTAGGCAAATCTGGCCAGCGCTTCACCACCATTCAGCTTGGCGACTGCGGCGGCGTCGTATCCAAGAACTCCAAATTTGCTCAAGAGGGCCACCTCATTGGCGCCAGCTTCATCTGCCGTGGTGGCCCGCGACTGATATCTGGTCGTTTGGAAACACAGTGAGCGCACCACTCTGGCCAACCCAACGCGGCACTTGACGCTTGCATCTGGCAGGTCCTCGCCCTCCTCTACGGCGGCGGCTTCCACCTCTTCAACACAGCGCACGAGGGCATCAAGCCCGACCAAGACGAGTACGAGCTGGCAGTTCTAAACCGCATGCACCGCTACTTCGGCCCATTTCCCGATGGCTTTCAGGAAACCGCAGACGAAAATGCATCTGCTGTCGTTGAGTTTATCCACAGCATGGGCCCTCCGACAAAACCCTTTCACCTCGTGACGCGCCGCGAGATCCCGCTGGCAGACAGAGACTTCATCCTCAAGATCATGAAGCTCGATCCCAGGGACCGCCCCACGGCAGACGCGCTGCTGCAGGATGAGTGGTTTGCCGAGGCGTCCGAAGATACCCGCGCGCCTCTGTAGTCGTTGTTTCAGATGTCTCCAGTCAGTTCCAAAGGCGCCAGGAACCAGCTGTCAAGCGCGCTGTGTCATCATCCCGCACCCGCAGAAACTCCACCGAAAAAGAGAGAACTCTTCTCGAGTTCCACTCATTGTTATCACATCGCATTGAATCCCTTATCGTTCCGATTCTCTCCCGAGATTAGGTACCCGAGTGTCCGCACTACGCAACCCGCACTGGCCAACAGTTTGGCCCCAGCTTGTCGGGAAATGCACCCGCGCTCGCTGCCCCAGTTATCGGGTGATTCGCGCACCGCAGCGCAGGGGTATCGCGACCTGACGCTGACCAACAGGGGGTGAGGGTAGCACGAGAAAATACTCCTGCTCGGATGTCAACTTTGGGTTTGAGCTTCGTGACAGCCACCATCGACAATATTTTGTATTTATAGCTTCCCTCGTGCGACACAAAGTTAAGACCACGGGGCGGGTCCCGGCGACACCGCGGCTGCCTCCCGCATGCTGCGCTACCAATGTGGCGGGACTCAGCCCTCATGCTTGAATCATTCAAGCTTGAAGTTTATCGTGTAGCGGTAAATCTGACTTTGTGGCGCTTATAAAACTTGCGGGTACCTGCAGCCGTCACCAATTTTGCGGGAAGAACTCCCGTGTGGCGTGCGGACAAGCGACCTAGTTCAGACGTCCCTTAGCGTCGCTGCGTGTGATGACGGGGCGCGTACTGTGTGGTCCGTTGTTGATGGCTATTTGCATTGTGCTGTGATGAGCCTCGATGGGAGAGTGCTTGCAAGATATGGAGCCCAGAAGAAGTAGAGCTATGAAGGCGAAGTGATCATTATGTCTATTATATCCAAAATCTAGATGAAACCCAAGCATCGCTCAAACGCCAGAAAGAAGAAGCAAATATGCACGAGATAAAACATGTCCAACCCCTGGAGCCACTACAAATCCTCATTCCCGTCACACTGCTGCCAAATCTTGACCCTGCTCACCTCCATCTGCGGCTGCGTCCAAGTCGGGAACCAGCGATCCCTAGCCAGCCAAAAGTCCTTCTTGGCATTAGGTGATGCGTTGAGCCACGGCTTCTCATTGGTATTGTCCTCGAACCAGCCGTTCGTGCCACCGACAGCGACGTTCAAAATGAGGAAGAAGCGCTGGTCAAACGGCGTGTTGTGCCGACCCGTGTGTCCCCAGGGGTCCAGGATGCGCGTGCCGTTGGCGTTGACGGTAGGAAAGCTGCCGCGCTCCCAGAGGGGCTGATCAAAATTTGTGTAGAGGACTTGCAGCAGGCGGGAGTTGACGTAGGTGAAGAGGTATTTCTGGGACCACTCGAGGCCAAAGGTGTTGAAGTCGGCGGAGTAGGTTGTGTGGAGGGCAGGGCGCTTGACGTTGGTGCGCCAGAAGGCGTCGTTGGCGGGGTTGGGGCCCCAGTGGAGGGCAGAGGACACGATGTTGTTGCCGCCCTGCGGGTAGGTGTAGTTGTTGCCGCGGCTCTCGGCGATGTCGATCTCGCCGGACTGGGGCCAGGGGCCGTAGGCGGAGTCGACGGGCATCATCCAGATGGCGGGCCACAGCCAGTCGCCAGCGGGCAGCTTGGCGGTGACTTCGATGCGGCCGTATTTAATGGTGGCGCCGGGGCGGGTGGTGATGCGGCCGGAGAGGACGGGCGGAACAATGCTGGAGTTTCCGACGGTGGTGTTGGTAGCGGCGACGCAGTCGTAGAAGTTTGTTGACGTGCAGAGGCCGTCTTCTCGGAGATCGATGAGGGTGTCCTTCTGCATCATGCCGTCGTCCTGGAGGGTCGCTCGGATGACGAGGCGGCCATTCTCGACGAAGACATTGTTGTCGTCGCCCGTTGTCATTTGGAACTCCCCGTTACTAAGACTTGTTAGTTCTGCATCGCAAGAAACGCGGCGATGCAAACTCACCCGAAGCCTCCCAACTGCACCTCCTTCTCCCAGATAGCAGGGTCCAGCCCCCTGGAAAAGTCGTCGTCCAGCACCGGGCAATACTCGTGCTTGACGACACTGCGAATGCCATCCCACACCAAGAAACCAGAGATACCCAGCCCGATGAAGATGCCGATCAGGGGCAAGATGGTGACCCACTTCTCCTTGGGGTCGACATTTTTCGTCCACGGTTTCTCGATGTCGCCCTTCTTGACACGCCGCGAGTGGAAGTATCGCGCCGACCGGTCTTCGAAGCGGCCGACGCCTGCAGATGAGTCCTCATTACTGCTGGTTGGGCGGGACCCTGATCGACTGGTGAAAGGGTTGCCGTTGCTGGTGCCAGTGGCCGGGCGGGAATCTGTGCCACCTTCAAAAGGATTCTTTCCGAGTGTCGAGGTTGATGTGGCGGGGCGCTGTCCGCTGTGTAGCCCGGGCCGGCTGAAGTTGCCGGAGGAGGAAGGGCGATTCTCCCGTTCCATGTTGTTCTGCCGCGAGCGTCGAGACTTGTGAGGGCGGTGACTTCAGATGGAGCCCAGTGGAAGATCAAAGGTTTCCCTGAGAAGGATGGGAAAGCGGCACGAATGCCAGACAGGAAAGGAAGGTGCTGTTCAATGGAGGTCGGACCTGGATCAACGGTTCACCAAAGGAACGAGAATAATGGTAGGGCCAGTGATGAACGAGAGAATGACATGGATTGACAAAAATGACCGACCGAGAGCAAAGCACAAGAGGGAGAACAGGACCAGAAAACAAATCGAGGTAAGCCGGCCTAGGGCCCTCGCCGGCGAGGCAGCAGGTAGATGCTCCTTCCCGCAGGTCCATGTCGCATCGGAATGGGTGGGTCAGCGATCGGATTCCACCAGCCGGGGAACCTGGTCAAAAGGTAGTTCAGTGGGGCAATCGCAAGCCCTGCAGTCCAAGGGCCTGGGGGGTGCGATTCCACCTTGAAGAAAGTGGAGGGTTTTGCTGGTACTGCCTGTTCGGGAAGCGGCATGAAATTTCATGAAATTTTCAAGCGTGCCCCGTGACGACAGTGGCTTGTCATCCCTGCAGGACCCCGGCCAGTGCGTTTTGGCTCACACCCGACAACACCCAACCTCACAACCAAAAGACCCACACTGCGTCCACACCTCGTCCGCCGCTGCGGTCAGAACTCTGCCGGATTCCCACCTCCATATCTTCACAATACCCACAGCAGAGACGTCGGCGGCGCATTGGCAACGCCGTAGCGCCTGTGCTCTGAGCACAGTGCTCACACAACTCATTGCTTCAACTCCGCCAAGATGGCCTCCATCACCACGTGCACCGCCCCTGGGGAATGAAAACGGAGCAGCTCGCACGTGGCGAATGGATATCGACATCCACCTCGGACCCTCCGCAGCACCCCGAGTCTCCCACGGTCCCCACGACGCCCGGTAGTTACACAGAACCACAGCGCACACTCCCCACCCAAGATGGAGATGGCATTCGACACTCCGCTCCCTTTCCCCTGCAGCGTGTCAAGGCGTGGATATTCTCGTCGCCGACACCTCTCGGCGCGGCCCAAGTGACCCGGCCTTGTGTGTTGCTTCAATTTCCACGTCACGAATGTCATCCGAAGGTCACAGCGCTACCCCTGGTGCGGTGGACATGCTGTGCGACGGCGAGTATTGGCAACCTCCTTATCTTGGGCCAAGGCGCTCAGCTCGGGTTCGTGTTGCGGTGCCGTGTGGGACATGCAGAGACACGTCTGGGCGTCTTATCAAAGAAGTTTCAATGGAAGGCTCGGCAGAATGTCCAGTGCCCTATCTTTAGTGGTTGAGATATTACTGATTCGATCTTCCCGATCATAGTGCGCGTTCCCAGTTTGAAAGTTGGGCGGGCCGCTTGGACGTCGACCTGGCTGTCTGAGAAGAGTTACGCGGCGCGCTCCCTCAGGCCCTGAAGCGATTGCGGGGTTGCGGCGCCAAGGCTTGCAACCACGCACTGATAAGATAGATAGAAGGCACTAGGCCTAGATTGGCACTAGTGCGATCGAGGAAGTGGCCCCTGCGCAGCGCGCACGCCACAAAGGCTGGAACTCCATGCTGTGGCTGGAGATTCCTTTCTTTCTTTCCTCAACCTAGCAATTTACGACTTTGGCTAGATTGCTGTTCTACCACGCAACGTGACTAGAAGCAGAAGGGCAGCTGCTCACTGCGCTTGGGCAGGCCTGACATCTGAGGCGTGCCGGAAGCGCCGGGCTTCCCGATTATTTTTCTTTATGTCATCCCGATCCCGAGCGGCGAGATCTTTCCCATGTTTCGCTGAAAGCTTCCATAAGGTGTGGAGATGGCATTGGGGGTTGGGCCCACCCTCCACGCCGCCACCGTCTTAGATAATTTACATAACAGGGTAAAAGCCCTGTTAAAACAATAATAGAAGGAAGTAATTATTTTAACTATTAATAAAACTAATTAGCCAGGGTACTACACTAATGCCCGTAAAACAAAAAAAACAAAAAAACTTAACCAAAGCAAATAAAAGAAGTAAACGAAATGATTTAAAGGTTTTAACTTCAGTTATAAAAGAAGCTTTACGTAGGTAGCATAAGCCTGGAAAGTATAATAATAATTATTACGTATTTGGTGATCACTTTATAACGTGTGAAAAAAAAAACCTTCTACATTTACTTTACTCCCGCATTTTTAATCTAAATCTCCTTTAACCTTTATTATCCTACTTCGTGTGACGAGGACCTAGTTTATATACGCACTAACCGAGATAGCAAGACAGACTTGTTATTTCGGCACACCTTTTGGTAGGTTGGCGCAGTGTGAGTGCGTATACACTGTGACTGTGACGGGCTGAGCCCTGGTGCAGCCTCGGCGACTCTCGGCCGTGGCGCCGGGCCCGCGGGGCCGGAGGTGGGGCGGAGCCCCACCGGCAACCACCCCCTGACCCTCGAACGAAGCCATTCCCAGAAATGCCGATGTGCGCACACAGACCACAACACTAAACCTTAGCGAGGCATGCGACGTCTCTGGAATCTTCTATCTCCCTCGGGTCGAAACAATGAGGTCATGTATATATGAAAGAGGCCTCTCACGAGGCCTCTCCTCTCTTTCTTTCTTTTCCTCATGTTCTGCGTCTTTGTTGAATAGGTCTAGCTAGTTGCAACACACTACCTTGCCCGTTACAGTGACAATCGTCACACTTCGTTAAACTTTATTAGCTAGTTAACCGTCGCTACGATATTTTATTTATTACCAGTTAAAATATACGATTTAACAGTTTTTTAACTAGTTAACTTTAATAATATCAGATTTTTACCTAACAGTTAGTATTTAATACGTTATAACTTAAAAGCTTATTTAGTGAATACAGGGTTTATAAATCGTATAATACTTGTATATGTTATAACAGTAACTACGTTAAAAATTTTACCTATATAAAGGTAAACGATAATTAAGGTTATAAAAGCACTTAATTACCTAATACAGTGTAAGATTAAAATACCAGTAATTAATTAAATTACTACCGATTTTTATATGTGGTTTATACGTGCTTTAGAGGTTATAAAAGAGGTTATTAAACCTACCGTAGATTCGATTATCGAAGAGGTGTAAAAAGAGGAGGGGGAGAAAAGGAGAGGTGTAGGTAAGTAACGTGAATTGTAAATAATAAGGTCCCCGAAGGGCACCGTCTTCGCTGTCAGAGGGTGTTGGATCGTGTCTAAAACACTGCTTATGCTTATTTCGTTAAGCTAGAACAATATTCCCCTCTATTCCATCTGCGGACCCGACTCAGGCGGACTCAGGGTCGCCTGCTTACACGGGATATTGAAGTGCACTCACCACACGTTAAGCCTTTAGCAAGCCTGCCTCCACAAAGTTCTAGAGCTCCCCGCGTGTGTTATGTTCGAGGCAGCGTTCCGAATGCTCTTTCGAACCCTATAGGAGAACATGAATAGTCGAGCAAACTCGACGAAATCCCGCCAGGCTCCTGCTAGATTAGAAGATGTGCTTTTCGGCCACGAAAAGGAAGGACCTCGAGCTCTGCCTGAACAGGGAGGACATTGGCATTCTGAACTGCTCTCAGTCCTGAGTCTGGGATGAACAGATAGACAAACCACGCCCGCAGTTAGTCCAATCAGAAAGTAGCGGATTGAGAACTTGATTTTGAATTGATCGTACACGACTGGCGTGATCACCGAGATTGGTTGTCCGGGGGCAGAGACTCCTAACCGCCTACAAACTTCCTCAAGAGTATCGTCTCAAGAATCCTTGATTTCTGAATCAACAGTTCGCAGGCCACTTTCGAACTGAGCAGCACCCTGAAGAACGGGATTAACAGCCTGAGAAGGCTCCAAAAATCCGCCCCCGGTGGCAGGCACAGCGCATTCTCGAGCACCAACATCGCAAACCAATTCCAACAAATAAAACCCCTTGTGGTGTAGTTGGCTATCACGTTCGGCTGTAATTGCAAAATCATATACCGAAAGGTCACCGGCTCGATTCCGGTCGAGGGGAATCATTTTTTTTTGCTTTTTTGCCCCTCAGCCCCTGATGACTAAGCACGCACCCCTTTCGAAGATGGCCCCGTGTAAGTCGGGATTGACGGATTGCCGCACACCAACCGTGGTTTACAGGATTTCGATTTTTTACGATCAGGCTTAGACTGGAAGCACGGGGCATGTTTATCATCTGCGAATCAACGGAGTGGGTTGCGTGACATCGCCCGTGTGTTTTCTCCGACATGCATGTTTTAGGAATACATCAAATGTAGCTTTAACTTGCTGCACAGGTGCATGGTCAGAGCGAGGCATACCGGAAGTGACGAGCCATAGGTTCACCCACTGCATCCGCGTGAAGCTGAGATTGCATGGCGAGTATTCGGTGAGACAGAGAAGTGAGGCCAAGAATATGAAGGACACCCGTCTTAGTTCCTTCGAGCTCGCCACCTTCAAGTTCTGATGCACCAGTGCCAAAGCTGTAAAAGACTAGAGTCACGGTGCTAACCAGATTCAGTACCTACTTAGATATGATGTTGATATTCCAAAGACGCTGAAGCCGGAACAACTGGCAACAACTTGGAGTCAGTCAAGGATAAACTGTAGGCTATGATGCCGGTAGCCCACAGCCTAACTTAGCGGTGCCGTGAGTGCCAGTGTGGTTCCTCCAATTGACTGCCTGTACCCGTAGGTAGCTCGGCTCTTTGGTCGTTGAACGCCAGAGACCTGTGCATCCTGAATTTTGTGAGAGGTTTGAAGCAGATGTAGAATACGCCAATACGCCATCATCATTTCATTATCATCCTACTCATTGCCGTAGGGGAAACTTT
This sequence comes from Podospora aff. communis PSN243, assembly GCA_033296975.1. NCBI lineage: Eukaryota > Fungi > Ascomycota > Sordariomycetes > Sordariales > Podosporaceae > Podospora > Podospora aff. communis PSN243. Next base: position 119,773 of record MU865966.1, on the reverse strand, counting down.
TAGAAATACTAAGACGCAAGTCCCTTTACCTGAGTAATTACATTATGTACTACCATTATCATCCAGACCCATATGTATTCAACTTTTCCTCAGTTCAGTTGCAGCTCCCAAACCCAGACTGGCATCCCGCCCCGCAATACTCCCCGGTCGAGCCGCTGTTTTCACACCGTCAGCATACCCGTCTTTCCCAGGTCAGACTGGAGCAAGGAGATTATCACTTACCACCACCCCCACTGCGAACAACACCGCCCAAACGCCGATCCCGCACACGTAAACCGCCCCCCACTATTCCCAGCACAAGTCCCATCCGTCGACGCCGTAGGCCCTCCTCCCCCACCACCACCACCACCACCCCCCCCTCCTCCTCCCCCGCCAACCGCATTCCCCGTCGTCGCATCGCGGTACCAATTCCCCGCCGGATCCCCAAGACACTCCCCCACCGTCACCGCCCTCAACCCCCTACTCCTCACCGTCAAAATAAACCTCTCCGCCAGCGTCTGCACCGTCCACGCATGCACATCGTGCTCCAAACTAATACTCCCGCTCCCCACCTGCCCCTCGAAAATGTTAATGCTATTCTGCACATCCCCCTGATAATCCAGCGTGTCCACATCCCACATGATAACATGGTACCCCAGCGCCGCCATATCCCCCAGACACGCCCCGTTACAATTCCCGTACGGCGGACGCATGTAGGTGGGGAAGTAACCCCCCAGGATGTCGCGCAGCACGGCCTCGTTGAGCGCCATTTGCTGCCGGCGCCCGGCCGAGTCGAGGCCGTTGAGGTCGGGGTGCTGGTACGTGTGCGAGGCGACTTGGTGGCCTTCGCGCGCCATGCGGCGGATGACGTCCGGGTTGGGGGGGGTGCGGATGTCGCCGAAGTTGAGCCCGTTGACGAAGAAGGTGGATTTGACCTGGTAGCGCGCGAGGAGGTCGAGGAGCTGGGTGGTGTAGATGTGCGGGCCGTCGTCGAAGGTTATGGCGACTGTGTTGGGGGTGGTGCAGCGGGTGATTTGGATTCCTAGGTAAGGGGGGGTTGTTAGTCCGAGGGGGGTGGATTGTGATGATTTGGAAGGGGGGGGGGGGGGGGGGGATTTACCATAAGGGACGGAGCCGAATTGGGGACGGGGGACGTCGAGGGTGCCGCCGCCGCCGGGGGGATCAGTGGGACCGCCGCCGCCGCCGTTGCAAGTGCCGTATTGGGGTTGGCAGCCGCCGTCGCAGTGGTCGGCGGTGACGCCGCACCAGTTGTATTGCGAGCAGCAGAGGCCGGAGCCGCAGGAGCCGATGCCGGGACCGCAGGTTTCACGCTTTTGGAGGGGGTTCATGTCTCGGGCGTGGTGACGGCTCCATGGAGTTGACTCCAAGGGGCTGCCAGCGACTCCAATCCCCCCGCGGAGCAATAAAAATGTTGTAAATATCCAAGATTTCATTGTGAATTGTGTGCAAGATGTTGCAAGCCAAAGAGATCCTCGGTCAAGACCAAACAAGCAGCCTGCATCTTTATATACCGTGACCTCTCCTCGGTAGAGTCCCACTCGACCAGACCCTACTCGTGGCGTCGGCGCTATCCCTGACCGGTCGCTGTCAGTTCCTCGCGTTGGCCGCGAAATGTCTCCCGACTCGCTCGCATCACGCAGCCCACCAGACTGCCAACTGGGCCGCATCGCCCGCCGTTCCCGAGCTGTGGATAGGCCGGCCCGTCGCGCTGCTTTTGTGCTGGCGCAGGTGCGAGGGCCGGCGTTTGGTTGGTGAGCCAGAGACGTGGACGAATCAGCGTTGGCGCATCCACCCTCCCAGGACTGGAGCAGGTCTGGCACCTGCTCCATTTGATTTGCTGATCACGGTCAAAGCACATGCCTCTTGCAGCACGATGACAGCAAATATTGAATCGGGGTCTCGTATTGCGAGCTCACATGGTCGCATCGCTACCGCTCCTGCACGTTGCGCATCGAGATGCAATCGAAGCTTGTTTTTTGTCTTTTGTGGTCGAATAGTTGGTAGCGATGCGAAAGATGGGGCTGGCTGGGGAGAAACAATAACATTAGGGCTGAGCTGTCTGATTGCTTACCGGGTTTGGGATAACGTCGAGTAGAAACTCAATTGGTCGCGGTGGAGATTATGAGTTTCTTGTTATTGTTTCTTCTTTTTAGCAGCCATCAATTCGATTTGCCGCGGCAGCGGTGGTGGTGGCTGGGACCTCGGTGGGAACCGTCAGGCCATCGTCTGCTGATTGGGCGCCCGAGGTGCGCGACCCGTGACGATGGGTCGCAGCCCAGAGCCGTTGAGCGGCGGGCGCGGTTAGCGCTGTTCACGAATAGAATACGATCGTCAAGCGCGGGTACTCCCGGGCCATATCCGACCGAGATGCAACATTCATCACGCTCCGTCAGTCATAACGGCTTTGTAGGTATCCGAGCCGCTTCGGCTCACCTTTGCCGAGTACGGATGGAGCTCGCATCGGATTTGCGGTTTCCGTAAATCTACCTACGTCACGAGCGATGATACGAAAACGAGAGAAATGTTGCTATTTTACTCATGAAAGATCGAGTCTGAGTTTCTACCCGGCTGCTGGGTCGATCGTATCGTGCAGGGCATGGGTTGGGCATTTAGGGGCGCCGGCTTTGTCATTGCGATGGTCCGGTCCCGGGAGGGTGCCAAGGTCGCTGACTCGGCCCCGGACCCGGTGTCTCCTGGCCCACTTATTGTGCCCCGGCTCCGTGGACCGGGTTCAGCCGGCGCCAAGTGACACATCCGGGCCCAGGGTTAGCGCCGGATGATTTTGGCCTGCAGGGGAGCCTCCCTACCCCTTTTTGGCGACGAGGAAGAATTGGCATTCGGTCACCTGCAGGGAATTGGAAGACTGAGATGGACATATCAATCCGAACGCCGTGGAGCAAAAAAAGCCTGAGGTAATGTGTTTTCGCTCGACGTGCAAACGACGGGAGCCGAAAGTCGTCCGTTAGATCGCGCGACAGCTGCTAGAAACCCTGACACAAAGCGACCCAGGACAGCAGCTAGTAAGCCAAGCTGTTCATCCAGCTCCTATCCCGCTCTGATGCGTTGGGCAAGATACCTCAGGCAGAGTAGAAGGAAGAACTGTCCTAGACGCCACGAGCTCCTTAGCTGTCTCAAAAAACCGAAAGGATCGAATACCTTACGCACTTGATGCATCCTCCGAGCCTGGGTGAAGCGCCGGAGTCTGCCCGGGCTGAAGGTTGAGAGCCTCCCGCTACGTCCGTCATGCGGCCGCAAATCGCTTCCTTCTCTGAGACGAAACCTATCGTAAGAATACGAATGGACAAATGGGCAAAAAGGCAGCATCAATGACACGTAGAGTAGTGAGGTGTCCTGCTTGTTAATTCAGAACGCCAGATTGGCGGGGAGTTGACGAGCATGGCCACTCCGCGGGAATCAGACGCCGAGTCTCCAAGTTTTCTTGAATGGACTCATTTCGCGATTGCAGACATGGGAAGCATATATAATAGATTCTTGAACTGTTCAGTGTTTGCCCATGTAAAATCACAAAAAGGTGCCTGATTGGCAAACCCCGCCTTATCATGGGGTGGTGTGAGGCCTCAGGGGTTGCCAAGACCGCGGTTAGCTGCCTGGGAGGTTGGGCATGAAGAGGGCTCCCACAACGAGGGCGCCGGCAATAGGTATCTAAATTCCAGAAACTTTCTGCCTGCACTCCCTCCCAGCGAATTAAACTTATCCCCTGAAAAGCTAAACAGCGAGAATTTTAGCGGTGAGTGTGCATTTGCGGCTCTTTACGGCATGCCTAGTGCGGACTAGGTCGCTACTCACACATGGCTCGGCAGGGATGTGGCAATAAGCAGAGCCTGGAGCTGGACCTCTCAACCAACAAGTTGTGTCTTGTGGCTGATGTCAGAACCGCACGGTATTGGCTCCTGATGGACAGCGTGGGGGATACCTGCGGCTTCATGTTCAATCGTAACGGCGCATCGGCAGATCTAGATGGTACGTCGTAACCCCCCTCCCCAAACCCCCGGCGCACCTCCCGGAGCCTGCCGTGTCGGGTGCCGAACCGATCATCCCCGTCATCTTTAATTCCCTCCGATCCCCTTCGGCTTCAGCTCCAGGTGGCAACCCAGTATTTGAGATTCCATATCCCATCACCTTCGACGAAACCACCATCATGCCAGACGAGCCAGACAACCCCATGCATCTCAACTTCTCCCCAACCATGGACCCCTCCTGGGACATCCCCCCTCCGCCCGGCCAAGAACGCCGACCCTCTCCTCCGACCAAAACCGGCACCGTACTCTTCAAGATCCCCGGCACCGGCGACCTCTGCGAAACCTACTACTCCCTCTGGGGCTCCCTCTCCTCCCCGGTGCCCCCCCTCATCTGCCTGCACGGCGGCCCGGGCATAATCCACGACTACCTCCTCCCCATCTCCCTCCTCTCCCGCGACTACGCCATCCCCATCCTCATGTACGACCAAGTCGGCTGCGGCAAGTCCACCCGCTTCCCCACCCGCAAAGGGGACACCGCCTTCTGGACCCCCGCCCTCTTCATCGCCGAGCTCGCCAACCTCATCCGCGCGCTGGGCATAACCCGCTACGACCTCTTTGGCCACAGCTGGGGCGGCATGCTCGCCGCGCAATTCGTCCTCTCCCCGTCCAACTCCCCCGGCACCCTCCGCAAGTTAATCCTCTGCGGCACCCCCGCCGACATGCCCACCTTCTCCCGCGTCACCGCCTCGCTGCGCGCCTGCCTCCCCCCCGACCTCGTCACCGTCATGGAAACCGCCGAGCGCTCGGGACGCACCGACTCCCCCGAGTACCAAGCCGCCACCATCGAGTTCTACCGTCGCCACCTCTGCCGCGCGGTTCCCTTCGCACCTGAATTACTCTCCAGCTTTGCAGCCATGGCGCAGGATCCGACCGTGTACGCGACCATGACGGGGCCGACGGAGTTCACCGTGACGGGGACGCTCGCGCGGTGGAGCGTGCTGGGCGAGTTGGAGGGGTTGAGTGCGGAGAGGGTGCCGGGGGGGCTGCTGTTGCTGAATGGGTGCTTTGACGAGGCGCAGGATGTGTGTGTGCAGCCGTTTTTGGAGGGGGCGCGGACGAATGTGAAGTGGGTGCAGTTTGCGCTGAGCGCGTCGATGCCGTGGTTGGAGGAGACGGAGAGGTTTTTGAAGGTGGTGGGGGGGTGGTTGACGAGGGGTGGTTGAGTGAACTTCCAGCTGGATTTGTTGGATGAGTTGTGGTGGGGGTTAAGAGTTGGGAAAATTTGCCAATGGTGTTGGGAGTTGAGGGCGGTTGAGAGTTTCTTGGGAAGGTGCTTCCTGTCCGGCGCTGGCGTCCCCCAGTTTCGTTTCGATTGGCTGCGTTTGCATTTTCTTTCCTTCGTTTCTTTCAGTTTTCTTCTCATACTAGATCTAGACCCGCTCTCTCACGCTTGCATATATCAGTAACACAGGAAATGGCGCTTTTTTTCTTTTTCGGAACTTGTACCCGTTCTTGCTGCCAGCTGCCCAAGAACTGCAAACTCTGCTTCCCTCCTCAGATGTGGAATGGAAGGTAATTCGGCGGCTCTTGCCTTCAACCCCCGCGGGAGGGCCAAACTGAGGTAACCAACCGCAGTTGACTGCCTGCAGCCAATACTCGATCTCACGCATGCTGACCGGAGCTGAGTCCAGAATCTACTTGCGGGCCGATTTCTTAAATCCTTCCAGCCCTCAACTGCCGCAACAACTGGTCGCACAAGCTTTGCGGCATCTCAACTCCTGCGGCTCCGGCTGTCAACCCCTCCCTTTCGGTGCACAGGAAGCACTGCAGCTGCACCCGCGGCTCCGATCAGCCACTCACACCGCCCGGAGTCCGGAACACGCAGGTGGGGAACCCGCGTGGCTTGCTCCGATCTCCGCACCGACGACACCTCTCCCATCTCATCTCCCAACTCGGCCCAAAACCACCAAGATCCAATCCCTGACACTCCTTGGATTTCTGTTCATGCGCCACGACCCCCAAGAAGCAACCACCCAACCCCACATCCCAAAATGGGCTCCTCCCAACAGCCCACCGCCATCATAATCGGCGCAGGCATATCCGGCCTCTCCGCCTCCATCGCCCTCCGCCGCGCCGGCTTCCACGTAACCATTTACGAAAAATCCCTCTTCAACAACGAGATCGGCGCCGCCATCTCGGTGCCGCCCAACGCCACCCGCGTTTTGGACCGATGGGGATTCGACGTGCACGCCCACGGCGCCGTGCCCAACGAGGCGAGTCGGTTTGCTACTGCGGATGATTTAAAGGTGTTGATGTATGAGACGTATGAGGATATCGGGGAGGTGATGGGCGCGAGGAGCTGGAGCTTTCACCGGGTGGATTTACATCGGGGACTGAGGGAGTTGGCTGTGGGTGAGGAGGGGGTGGGGACGCCGGTGAGGATTGAGCTGGGGCGGGAGGCGGTGGGGGTTGATTGTGAGAAGGGGGAGGTGAGGCTGAAGGATGGGGAGGTGGTGACGGGGGATTTGGTGGTTATTGCGGATGGGGCGCATGTGAGTTCTCTCCCTGGAGTGATGGGGGAAGGGGGCGCTAACAAAACCAGAGCAAACTCATCGAGGACTTCACCGGAAATCCCTCCGAAGTCGCGCGAACAGGCCGCTCTATCTACCGCTGGCTCGTCTCCATGGAAGACGTCCTCGCCGACCCGGACCTCGCAGCCCAATACACCGACCGCCCCCCCGGCTTCCAAAGCTGGACCGACCCGTCCAACTCCATCCTCTGGGTCTCCTACACCTGCCGCTCCGGCAAAGTCCTCAACAACGCCGTCGTCCACCCCACCCAACCCAACCAAAGCGACACCAACCCCTGGCACTCGGAAGCCCCCAAATCCGCCGTCCTCGCCATGCTCCACAACTTCCACCCCTCCCTCCAAAAAATAATCCACCTCGCCACCGAAGACGGCATCAAAGTCCACCACCTCTTCAAGCGCCCCGCGCTAACCTCCTTCGTACACGGCCGCGCCCTCGTCGTAGGCGACGCCGCCCACGTCATGATGCCGACCCACGCAGCAGGCGGCGCCATCGCCATCGAAACCGCCGCGACGCTCGAAACCCTCTTCTCCGGAGTCAACCCCAAATCCGACTCCACCGCGTTCCGCAAACGTCTAGAATTGTTCGATAGATTGCGCATCCCCCGCTGCAACACCACCATGCTCGCGTCCAACGCTGGGCCGGGCTGGTTGTCTGTTCCCGGGGTGGAAGACGAGGTGCGCAGGTTCTACGGATCCGGTCCGCTTCCGCCTGTGGGGTCCATCCCATGGGGGGCTGCCTTCCGGGAGTTTTTGTTCCACCATGATGCGTACCGGGCGGCCGAGGAGGCACTTGTGGAGGCCGAGGGGGAGGTGTAGATAAGGATGCGGGGGGTGTGGTTCCGGCTTGGCTTTTGGAGGACGGGGGGTGATGGGGCTTGGGTGGGAGTGGGTAAGTTAAGGTGGTACGTCAAAGACAGAAAAAAAAAGTTCCGGGGAGAGGGAATGCTGCGGAGGGTACGGAGGAGGTACGATAGGGTTTTTGGATATCTCTGATGATCTTGGCGTGTTGGTCGGTTATGGTTCATTCACGGCGTGAGGTCCAACGTTCAATTAACCCGGTGGGTTTATGGTGTGGGTGGGATTCAATGCTGCCCCTGAGTCCCGGCGTGCGGAGATGCTCGGCCTTCTCCAACTCCCGGAGCTTGGCTGCGTGATGTTGTAGCGAGAATCTTCCACGATTGTTCGCCGAGGTGAGGCACTCTATGGTGCATATGCTTGGCGGATTCCCATTGATGCGCCGCCTCGACTTCTTGGGGCTTACGGAGAGGGGTATCTCAAGCTGTGAACGTACAGGGAGAGTCCTTTGCTCGTGCTTGAGAGTATGGCAGTCTTAGAGTAATCGTCGTTCGTGGTTCCCATGATAACTTTCTGCGCTGAATCAGAAATCCAAAACGCCACGCTAACAAGCAACACCAACACCCATCCTCCCCTTCCCACCCTCCCCCTCCAACCTCCCGTAAAAATACCTCCTCCGTAACCTACCATCCTCACCATCCCTCCGAATCCACTCCCCCTCCCGCCTCTTTGCATCCACAACGTCCTGCAACAACTCCTCCGGCCCAGCAACGTAGTACATCATCCCCGCCACCGTCCTGGGATCAACAGGCATATGCGGCCAGGGCGTGCACATGCTAGCTACCAGCACCAGCACCATAGCAGATAATATCCCTATCACAGCAAATGTGCACACGCGATGAGATATAAGTGATTGTGTAAGCGAGTACGGCACATTTGCCAAAAAGGCGGGAAGTAAGCCTGCCAGGAGAGCCATCGCCGACGCTGCGAGCAGAAGCCACCGCTTGTTCTCAACCGCGCGGTATATCCCGCTGAAGGGATTTGTTGCCGGGGGCCGAGTTAATGCCGTTTCATGAAGTTTGTGGTGTTGGGAACTGAGAATACGGAACGGCTCCATTGCGCCGAGGCTGAGGAAGAAGCAAGACCAAAAGAGCCCGAATAGACTGCCGATGGCGGCGAAGAGGAACTTGACGCCAAAGGATTGGCTGTCCATGAAGAGCTCAAAGGGGGTGTCGGAGCGGAGGAGGTGGTAGTATGTGAGGAGGGTGATGAGTCCGAGGTGGAGGAGAACGAAGAAGAGGCGGACGGGGTAGGTCAGGGCCGGGAAGGGGGTGGTTTTCCTTCGAGTGTCAGGTGACGTGGTGAGGGTGGATTTGAAGGGGATGTCCCAGGTTGGGGTGTTCCAGTGGGGAATGATGGCGGGTGAGGTGGAAGAGTCTTTTTCGGAGAGCGGCTGCGGCTCGAGGTGGAAGCGGCCGTGGCGGAACATGTCGGTGAGGTCGGATTCGGTAACTTCGGCGTGGTTGGGTGTTTGGGACAGCCGATCGCGTAAAAGGGGGTCGCGTGCGAGCAGGGCGGTGTCGGCCAGACTCCAAGGGTTGCGGGCCACCCCAGTCTCCCATCGGTGTAGAAGTACAGCCAAGACGACAAGCAAGGCCAGCATGATGAGCATGACAGCGGTGAGAGCGCGAGCTGGCGCAGGCGAGACACCCAACGCAAGCGCACAGCCCGAAATGGACAGATGCGAACACGTCCCGTGCACCTTGAACCCGATGGCCTCGGCGGCGAGCGGAGCCATTAGCCATGATAGCCACATGAGTAGACTGGCAAGAAACGGGATCGGTTGCCCATGCAAAAGTTGTCGAACCGGGATGAGAACGTTGTCGATGCCGACATATCGCAGCGTCAAGGAGTCGGGACCTGTTGCGCCTTCAGGTGTTGTGAGTGCACTGAATGGCTGGAAGAGCTTTACGTTGAGCTCGATGATGGAAAAGGGGAGGGCGAGCAGAACAGCTAGCAGGGGCGGTAAGAATGTCCCGGCAAAGTATTGGCCCTTGGAAACGCCAGCGTAAACACGGGTTCCGTTATTCGGAGGAACTTCTTGGGAGGCGCTGGTAGCGTTGCTCTGGCGGAGTCCAGCGGTCGGGGTAGCTTCGGCAGTAGGGGTGAGTGTCATTGTGAGAGACATGGTCGTAGGCGTGCCGTTGATGGTTGTTTCGAATGCAGTTGTTATCGGGATCAACGTCAGGGACATGGTTGTGAGAGTGCTATCAACCGTGGTCGGGATCGCCGTTGTGATTGGCTGAAGGGGAGTGACGACACGGGTGAAAGTGGTGGGCACGCCTCCAATAGTGGTCACGACTTTCTCGGTAGCAGGCTCAGTCCCTGGCGTAACGGCAGCTATCAGCGTGACAACTGAGCCGCTTCCCTTTCTCACGATTGTCTCTGGAGGTCTGGTCTCCACAAACGTGACCACCGAGCCGTCGACTGTCTTGAGGATCGGTTGTGGAGGCGGGGTAGAGACCAAAGTGACACGAGTGCCATCCGCAGTAGCCACGATGGTTGTTAGCGGCGGTATTGTCGACTCGGTGATCACGGTGGGCTCAGCAGTGCTGATGACAGTCCGAGGGGGTAGCGTGACCACGGTGGTCATATCATCCGCTACTGTCGAGAGAATGGTTGTTGTGATGGGTTTGAGAAGCTTTGGCTCCTTGGTTGGAGCGCCAAAGATGGGTTCAGTCCAGGGGATCCTGATGTCAGGGTCTGTGCGGGTGATCAGAGTTGCGATGGGAATCGAAGGCAGTCTGCCACCCTCACCCGTTGTGACCACGGTGGGATCGCCGTCAGGGTCGAAGAAATCCGAGGTCGGGCGCTCAAGGGGTTGCGTGCTTGTGCTGGCAGCTGATGTGTTGTATAGCGAGGGATACGATCTCGTCGGGTTCACGCTGGCTTGCGGTGGGTGCTTCGCCATGGCGAATCCAGTGGGTTTGAAGCCGGCGAGAGATAGCTTCGACTTGGTGGTGATGGTGGTGAAGCAAGCTGCGGTTGCTGACTCGGACGGACCAACGGAGACGCAGGTCAGCACCATTGTGTCGTTTTGCGACGTCGATGTGGTCGGCGGATTGACAATTTCTTCCGAAATCGAATTTTGTGTTTGTGCCAAATTGACGTCGCGAGGGAAGGTGCGGCGCACTCTCGATGGCCGGCCATCAACAACAGCCGAATCGTCACTGTTGGGCTGCAGCGCCTGAAGCAGCACTACAGCGACGATGGCAGCTGTGAGCAACGCCATCTGAGCCACCAAAAACGGCCATCGCAGCGCTGCAGGCTTGTAGCGCATCGTGCCCGTCATCCTCGGCTTCCATTCCGTTCCTGTCGCGCGGTGCGGGAGGACATGATGGCAACAAATTCCAGGCGGGCCGTTGCACCGTTTTGTTCAACGTCCTTTTCGTGGCCCATGTCGGCCGCTGGGAGGAAAGGGGTTCGATTGGTGGCCCAATGAGGGCGCCCCGCTGGCAGTTGCCCCTGTCCGTCAGCCCTAGCTGGGGGAACGCCATCAGCCTGGCCTCTGATTGGCCGTGTTGGGAGATTGCCGGTTCAGCTCGATCAATGCCCCCACCCATCACCTTCTCGAAGCTCTCGACGCCACGCGACTGCCGAGATTCGTTGCTGGCAGTGCATCGAGCTCGTCAATGCGAGGAAAAGGGTCTGGATGAGGTCTTTCGGGACTTTGTATCGTGGCGTCGGGCGATTTTAGCACGGAGGCGGCTGAAGACGTGGTATTGTAGGGCTGAAGTTGTTCTCGTGAATGTTTGAGAGTGAGATTTTCTTACAAAAGGTGAGATGACACGAGATGCCGAGCCAGGAAAAAGTGGCATCGCATCGCCAGCCACTATTGCAATTGAGTTCACTGACTTTTGGCTTTCTCTTGGCTCTATCATTCATCTTTACGCTCCTTCAACATGCATCTCTTCAAGTTCTCTTTCACCTTTGGAGCCGGCCTGCTTCTTCATTCGGCCGCCGCTTTCACCATCCGGTTGCCCCACCTCCGACGCCAGGACCCCTCCCCGGTCCCCGGCCCCGAAGTGGAACTCCTGACGGACCGCAAGCTCACGGACCTCGCCGCGCCCTTTCTCCCACCTCCAATCAACGGATTCATCCACCTCGCCGCCTTCCGCCCCAAAGCCTTCCCCTCCGCCCATCCCCGAGAGAACCTGAATATTACCAACATCTCCCCCCGAGGTCCTGGCACCCCCATCAGCACCACTCGCATCCTTCCCAACCCGCCGCCCATTGTGCCCCTCGACGTCCCCGTCGGCGCAACTTCCCGCTTCCCCCAAAACCCACCCGCTATCCTCGCCCCGGTGCCGGCCGCGGAACGCCTCTCCCCGCCGTACCTCTCCATCGGCAAAGTCACCACCCGCAACGCCGCCGGAAGCACAATCGGTACCTGCACCGGTAAGTCCAAGTTCAAAGAATTTCTTTTAGTTCCCACTTGTCATCAATTCAAATGCAATCTCCCTCCCAACCCCAAGAGTCCACCCCCCAATAGGAGACCCTCAAGTTTTTCCTTTTCCTTTATATCTTCCACAACCACATCCAAGAAACCACAAACTAACTCTCCCTTTACCAGGAACCCTCGTCGGCTCCCACATCTTCCTCACCGCCCTGCACTGCGTCCAAAACAAACCCCCCTCCTGGTCCCTCACCTTCACCCCCGCCTTCGACTCCACCTCACCCCCCGAGTCCCTCCCCTCCCCAGCAGGCGTCCCCGTCCCCTCCTCAAAGTGCTACGGCCTAAAAAACGGGGGCATCTCCGCCGAAGCCGGCACCCTCTCGGGAACAGACTACGTCATCTGCGTGCTCGACTCCCCCGTCGGCCTGCACCTAGGCTACCTCGGCACCAACACGCCCGACCCTGCCAACCCCGTCACAAACACCACCTACCTGTCCAAAAGCTGGTTCAGCGTCGGATACCCTTCCAACCGCCAAAGCGGACAAGTCCCCATCCGCGCGGATAACGTCTGGATCGGAAGGGTGGAAAAGAACCCGGCGGATGCGGGCAACAGGGTGCTCGCTACGCATCCGTTTGCGGATAAGGGGTGGAGCGGGGGGCCGTTGTATGGACTCAGTGGCGGGAGTGGGGATGCGGAGGTGATTGGGGTGCTGAGCGGGATGCGGGTGGTGACGACGGCCGCGGGGACGAGGTACACGGCGTCGCTGTACGGAGGGGGGCCGAGGTTGACGCGGTTGGTGGCTTGGGGGCGGTGTGAGTGGCCGGGGTGGGAGGGGGAGTGTTCCTGAGTTTGAACTCCGCTTGGGAATGCATTGAACCTGGGGTTGACCTAGGTGAGGTGGTAGTGTACCTGCATGATTTTTGGAGAATGATAATGTTCCGGCAGTTGGGGGTTGGTGAGCGAGTGCACAGACTGGAGCGGCGCCCAGGCGGAGAGAGTCAAAAGTGTGTGCATACTTCTAGTGCCGAACAAACGGGGGTTCCTCGGGTACCCGCCAAGGCGGGCTGCCGAAATTCCCGGCGTTCCTGCAGCTTGCGCTGGCCACAGTGGTGTAGGGCATGTGTCGAGTCGGTAAAATCGGCAGCCGGTTATTTAGCCTCTACGATTCGGGCGCTTGATATGACGAGTATTGCTCCGGATAGTGGTTGATGTTGCCCTTTTCTGGCGGTTAGATTGCTGGGGTACCATAGCAGTCTTGCAGAAGTGGTCGTTGGCGTCGTGCTGGTGATGGTGCCATGTACAGCCACGTACAGCCGCGAGCCGGGTCTGGCAGGCCAAGTGTGGGGAGCATCAGGGCAGTAAGAATGATTTATGAGGAGGCGGTCCCAGGAAATCAGACACCTGCATCTGGCACCCCCTTTTCGTCTGTGCTGCTCATCTTTTTTGGCGACGATCGTGGAGACCGTGCAGTGCGCTCTACTGAGTTCACTCGATACGGAAAAATGAGGACCACTTACATCGGCCTTTGTGCGGCCCTCGTGGGCACGGCGCTGTCCGCCCGCATCGAGAGGTTCGGCGAGAAGGAGGTCGTCTCCCTGGTCGGCAACCACCGCATCCTCGCCGACATTGGCAGCCACCGCAAGAACGCCAGCTCCGTGTCGGCCGCAAAGGCCCGCGGCGAGTACGCCCTGCTGGAGCTCCGCAACCTCCAGTCCCGCCAGGCCTCGGGCCAGTGCGGCGCCCAAGCCGGCCGCTGCCCCGGAAACCTCTGCTGCTCCGACTACGGCTTCTGTGGCGACTCGGTCGACCACTGCGCACCCCTCTTCGACTGCCAGCCCCAGTACGGCGTCTGCGGATGGCCCCGTCCCGCCACAACCTCTGCTCCTCCCCCTCCCACAACCACCTCCACCACCTCCGCTCCCCCTCCGCCCACAACCACTTCTACCACCACTTCCACCTCCACCAGCATCTCCACCGCCATCGTCTCCCTCCCTCCCCCAACCACCACCACCTCCCGCCCCCCCGTCGTCGTCACCCCCACCACCACGGGCCCCATCCTCCAACCCACCTCCATCGGCCGCGTCACCACAAACGGCCAGTGCGGCAACGGCACCGTCTGCATCGGCAACCCCGCCTACGGCCCCTGCTGCTCACAATTCTTCTGGTGCGGCTCTTCCCTCGACTTTTGCGGCGCCGGCTGCAAATCCGAATTCGGCGCCTGCCTCGGCGTCCCCGGCATCCCCGCCCCGCCCGCCGCCAACCAAACCGGCGTCGTCTCCCCAACCTCGGCCGTCATCCCCCCCACGCTTATCAGCACATCGGTAATCCCCCTCCCGCCCACAACCACCAGCGCACCACCCGTCGTCATCCCGCCCACGACCACGGCGCCGCCGGTGGTTGTCCCGCCCACCACCACGACCAGCGCGCGGCCGACGACGACGGCGGTGCAGCTGCCTGCGGGCCAGCGGAGTACCACCGACGGGAGGTGCGGAAGCGGGGTGAATTGTCTGGGGTCGACGTTTGGACGGTGCTGCAGCCAGTTTGGGTGGTGCGGCGACGGAGATCAGTTTTGCCCGCCGATTGTGGGGTGTCAGCCGCAGTTTGGCATTTGCGATCCGTGAGAGGTGAAGAGGGTGAGGTTTGGAGCGGGGAGTGAGGATGTGTAAATAGGTGGGGATTTGGGTTGAGGGGAGGGGAAGGTGCGATGCGTGTGTTGGTGTCTCATGATGTTGGTAGAATCAGAGTTGGAGAAATAATGATTGCCATTGCGATGACTTCTTGTTGAACTTGGTATGTTTTTGCGGCGCAAGTGAATCACATTTGATGTCTGACGTCTACATGGGAGTTTGAGATTGGTCGTCATCGCCCGTCGTCGATCCCGTCTCTAGAAGTGGAGCGCAGATTCAGTATTTTTCCCCATGTGACTCGAACCGCAAGCATCCACTTTCACATGATCTCGATCTCGATCTCTCATCTTCCCCAATTGACCAAGACCCTACGAGGGAATTGACAAGCCACCAAGAAAATTGACCAAGACGGAGCAGCATTTCAATGCATTCCCAACCCAAATGTCGGACTCGACTTGCATGTCTTGGCTTGTCCGTTCGCCGTCCCAAGCTCCGTCGCCTAAACAGCCCTTCCAAGAGGGGTAATTAACGCGTGTGACGTCGGTACATGGCCCAGTCGTCGCTAGCATGCAGAACTCTTCTAGAAATTGCGGAGACATGTTGGAGTGCGTCGCCAAGGGTGGGGAGATGGGGGGTTGAGGCAGAGCCCGAGGACCCCTTTTATCCGATGTCATCAAGGGAGTTGGAGAAGGGAATGGGCTCGGCAGTCGAGGAAGCGAAGTGCTACATGTACGGATCCGTGCTACGCTACAAGTTGACGTCACATCCATTAGAGAGGTGTCTTTCGCTAGTGCTTTCGGTACGAGCATCATTACAAAACGCCCTGGTTTGTTTTCCTGCTCCATTGAGACCCACAAGTTACTGTTTAGGAGGAGACAGAGGAGGTAGGATACTGATAATGATGTACCAGTTCGGGCTTCAAGGTCGGTCATTCTGCAAAATAAAAAGAAACGGAACGGCAATCAGCGCGGTGCTCCTGGATGGGTGAAGGTGTTTTTTGGTGCAAAAAATACGATCCACCCAGGGGTCGAACCTGGAACCTCCTGATTCGTAGTCAGACGCTCTGCCATTGAGCCAGCGGACCTGCTGTTGTTATTGGTTTAGCACCCCAGTTGTTCCCCTTTATGCATGTGCATGCGTTAGTGAGCAGCTTTGGTTGGGCGTCACAACTGGCATCCCTGGCAGGGAGCTCTTGCTTTCGTTGTCTGTCTACGGCCAGGTTGGCAAGAACGCAGGAATGTTCTTTCCAAACATCCCTTCCCATCCTGTGGGCTCCCCTCTCCTAAGCAACCCCGAGTCTTGGCACGAACAGTCAATTGACGCCAGATGCGCACCTCAAAAGGCAAACCCAAGCGAACTCAATCACTTAAGAATCTCAGCTTGAGTCTGAGAGCACTCACAGCGTAATGGCATGACTTTGACCCAAGTGGCGCGCTTCAGGTCCTGTGAATGAACTGTGTGGTTGAGTATCTACTCGCCTAGCCGAGGAGATCCAAGGTGCGGGCGCAGCGCATGCAGGTCGGCACTTGCATCAGGCCACTGCCCCGGCATCCGCCGCGGCCGGCCCCGAAAACTCGCGATGGCGGCCATCTCCTGACAATTCAAGTCGTCCTGCTGACGAATTTAGTCAGTCAATCAATCTCGCGACTTCCACGATCCCAAGTACTTCAAGATCCGCCTGTACTCCCCCAAGACCTCGCCACTCGCAAGCTTCATCAACCAAGCAACAAACCATTTTACCCACCACAAACAAAAACACACAAACCCAATTCACAACACAATCAATTGACAACCACAATCAATTGACAACCACAATCTATTGTCACCACATACAACCACCACACAATCAACCAACACACCAACAATGATCACCCACCGCCGCAACAGCTCAACCCACTCCCACCGCTCCCTCAAATCCACCCTCGACCACCTCACCCACGACGCTTATTTTGGCGAGGAAATCGATTTCGTCGTCGGCCTCACCGCCACGGCCCTCACCGCCGACCAAGTCCTCAAGATGCGCGCCTCCAAGCACCACAAGGCCATGCACCTCGTCAAGGCCGGAATCGGCGCCGCGGCCGCGACGACCGCCTTTTCGCTGATGGCGCGCGAGCACGCGGCCGAGAAGAAGCATCGTGCTGAGGTGCGGGAAAAGGAGGCGGAGAGGGGAAGGGCGAGGGAGAGGGTTAGGGAGTGGGAGAGGAATTATGATGGGTATGGTTATCATGGGAGGGTGGAGAGTTTGACGGATAGTGAGGATGAGGAGGATAGGAGGATGGTGAGGTATGGGGGGGAGAGGAGGGGGCGTTCGGTGTGGGAGGGGAGGGAGGGGAGTAGGTTGGGGGTGTCGGAGAGGAGGGCGTTTTCGCATTCGCCGGTGAGGGGGGAGAGGAGGAGGGAGAGTCGGCCGAGGTTGGAGCGGTTTTTGGAGGCCGTGAGGGATTCGCTTGAGGAGAGGGAGGGGAGGCGGTGAGAGAGGTGAAAAGGGGCTTTGGAAACGGACTCTTGTTTAAAGGGGAAGAACGGGGTTTCGGAGCAGCCCGGTGCAGGATTGAAGCGTCGGGTGCCGGGAAGTCGGCGGTTATGGTCGGCGACGGGGCCAGACAGGAGTGCGAGGGCAGCCTGTGTAACGCTCGCTTTGTGAGCGGCGGCCGAAGATCTGAAGACCGAGAGCCGGACTTCGGCGCGCCGCGAATCCGAGACCCGTGATCCGGCGCCGCGGTCAGCAGGAAGGCAGAAGAATATGAATCATGGGGTCCCATGACTTTGGGTCACCCAATTGTCAAACCACTCAATGCCCATGAAGGTAACATTTGAAACGCCACCGTGCTCCGAACACCACCATGACATCAACACATTCCAACCCGTCACTCGCCCACCACTTCGCGACAGCCGAGGACGGTGCCCAACTAAGCTACTACTCCATCGGCACCGGCCCCGGCATCGTCATAGTCCACGGCGCCATGTCCTATGCCCTCACCCACAAGGACCTCGCCGTCGCCTTGAGCCCCTACTTCACCGTCAACATCTTTTCCCGTCGCACTCGCGGCCTCTCCGACCCATTTCCACCCTCCATCACCAACCCCCCAGCCTTACCCACCCCCCAAACCACCCCATCCTCCCAAACCACAATGCGCATCGCCAACCGCGCCGCCCCCCGAACCTACCCCCCCTCCTACTCCTCTGCCATCCTCCAAACCGAAGTCTCCGACCTGCACACCATCCTCAAAACCACCACCTCCCACTTCGTCATCTCCATCTCCTCCGGCGCACTCATCACCCTCTCCTACCTCCTAACTTACTCCTGCTCCCCTGAGCGCCTCATCACAAAAGCAATCCTCTTCGAGCCGGCCGTTCAGTTCTTCGATTTGCCAGGGGATAAACCCTCTTCCCTGCCGGCAGGAGCTGGGAGGGGGATAGCGCTGTACGAGGAGCGACGCGCGGCGGGGGATATGGTTGAGGCGTTGGTAGCTGCGTTGAAGGCGACGGGGATGGTGCCGGGGTGGGTGCCTGGGTGGGTTTTGAGGGGGGTGATGAAGTTGAGGGCCAGGAAGGGGGACAGGGACAAGGAAGGGGAGGAAGATGTGGGGGTGACGGACCTCTTGAAGCTGGCCGAGGCGTTGAGGTATGATTTTTGTGTGGGGGAGGCGATGGTTGGTGATTCGGAGCGGTGTAAGGGGTTAAAAGGGGTGGAGGTGTTGCTGATGGGTGGGACGGAGAGCCGGGGGTATTTGGGGGAGGGTATGGATGTGCTCGGGGGGTTAATTGAGGGGAGTAAGAGGGTGGTGGTTCAGGGGTTGGGGCATGGTGGGTTGGGGCAGGGTGGAAAGCCGGAGAGGGCTGTTGGGGCGATAAGGAGATTTTTCGAGGGGTTGTGATTTTGAGACGAATCGCGGGGTTTGAAGGTGCATTAGGGGTGTTCACTTGCAACACATCTTGTGCGACAACGGAGGCAGCTGGTTGGCCGCGAGGAGCGCCTTGCGCTGCGGGCGGTGGCTCAGGTAACTCCGCCACATTGGCTTGCATTACTACAGAGAGACGGGCGTTCTTTCGACATCAAATCTCACCGCTGCAAAATTTGTTCACCTTTCCACGCTCATACCTGTTCCCAACAGGCCAACCCGACAACACAGCTTTCGCCCCCGAAGACTGGATCATGTCATTCGGATTCTCCCTGACAGACTTCAAAGAGGCGATCGTCCTCTGCAAGCGACTGCACGACGGGATCAAGGATGCCCCTGACGAAATCAAGGGTATAGCCAAGGACGTCGCGACCCTGCACGGAGTGTTGGCCCAGATCCAAGACGACATCACGTCGGACGAATCCACGCTAAAGGCCCATGGAGAAGCGCGCGTGAAGCTGCTGCAGTCCATGGGCACGAACGTCAAAGCGACGTTGGAGGAGATACAGAGCTTTGTCGAAAGGTTCCTCACAGCGGCCGAGCCTCGCCAGATTCTGCGTCGGGTCCAGTGGATGGGAAGCCAGCGGAAAATGAAGAAACTGCAGCAAGACCTTTTGTTTCACGTGTCAAGCTTCCATTTGCTGATGACTACTATGGGGAAGTACGTGTTTCCGTATCTTTAAAGTACGCGTTTTCCCATCCCATCTAACCAGTGTTGTGATCTAGTTCCTCCTTGATGAGGATCGAAACTGGACTTGCCGCGATGCGGGTCGACTCTGGCGGAGACGGCACAGCGGACGAATGCGAGAACCCGCCCTTGTTGCCTGCCGCTCAGTCGGAAAGCCAGGTCACAGAGACTGTCGATGTTCCGGCTGCCTCCACCACCGAGAACGGCAGAGCAATCTTGACGCCGACGACACGGGCTACAACGATACCCTATTCGCCAGCCTGGCATGACACACCAAATCCACTGGTCCACCTGCCTTGGCTGTCCAAAACTCCGTTGAAGATGCCTCTTCCGTCCCCTGAATGCTTGGCAGTACTGAAATTCTTCAGCGAGGCTAAGCGGAAGGAGCTTGTTGAAGTTGTCTCGTCCAACTTTCGGGAAGCCCGTTTCGACTTTTACTCCAAAGCAGCATTATGGCGGGTGACGCATGAAGGACCACATGGAGACAAGCTCTTTGTCTTGGCCGGCGGGCTGTATCCCGAAGGCCCGGAAGACCTCTCTTTGCGCGAATGGGCTACGAAAATGCACACAGCTTGCCATGCCCGATGCGACGAGGTCGGCGGTGTCCAGGCCTCAAGATTTTACGACGTGGGAGAGTTTCCAACTGGGGCTCGACAAACAGTCCTGCCGCACATTCCTATCATCGGATCCATGGTGAGCCTGTGGGGCTCAGTTAACGTCGACGTCTTCGAAGAGGCGCTGCTTTGCGCCGTCAGGACGTGTTACCATTTCCACTCCTGGGATTCGGTGGAGCGTTTGAAGAAGTTGTGGGCCATGCTGCACGGCGAGTTGGCCGTCGGGGAAATAATGAGCTTTGACTTGTCGATTCTCAAGGCGCCATTGAAACGGAGGACTTCAGAGGAAGTGGTGGAATCTCGTGTTAGGGCTGGGGGTGAAGATACTTCAGCCCCCAGAAAGCGACTTCGACGATGAAGGATTGTCAATGCTTCCCGATTGGGGCCTTGATAGTATAATTAGGCAAATTAAAGTGACAAATGGTCTTGACAGCATGACTGAATCTCCCAACAGGACTCATCCATTGGGTTCAGCTATCCTACACCTGTCGGCCGCGATTTTGCCCCCGGGTAAATGAGGGGGTGCAATGATCTGGCGTTCAGCTCGAATTGCACGGGTCCGACGATACAAATACAACTGAACCTGTGGCTGCTTTTGGACAACGAGGTCTTTCTGAAATATGAAGACTTCTTTTTTGACAGTCCGGTGGCATGCAGGTTGGTCGAGGAACCCGTTTTGTTGATCAAGAAGATCAAGGAGGCGCAGGCGTCGGGAACCGCGCTTGATCCGCTGGAGGAAGAGGCGGTGCGGCGGTCCGAGTTCGAAGACCGCGTTGCATCCATGTCGGCAGCGGACCAGATCGTGGCGAGGCGGGAGGAGGAGTTGAGAGGGGAGCATGGTGGAGTGGTGGTTACTGTTCGTGGAGCTGGTGCTGCTGTGGGCCCTGGACAGGACGTTTCCCGTCGTCGCCTTGGGTCTGGTTTCCGTCGCGTTGCGATGACGTTTTGCTCGATGTGCGGAACGGCCTGAATCTGCGGCAATTGTTGGGAAGCAGGGCGAGATTTAGCAACTTTGAAGCACTATACAATCGTTCATGGCTATCGTGACAGTGTGTTGTGGTTTGTTGAGCTTGAAGCTGATTAGGGAGGAGGACGTAGGAAATAACAGTCGAGCAGTTCATGTTGGTGGCGGCGAACAGTTGTTCTCCGACGGCGTAAACTAGGTGGTTTTATCAGCCTTAGGATCGAGAACCGCGGATCAATTTCGTTATTCCGCCAACAAAATCCCGTCCGGCGGGCTCTCGCCGTCGACTGGGCATGTCCCCCTGCCGTGGCATTACAAACTGCCCCTTGGAAGGCGCAAGCTTGTAGTAATCTGCTGGGGCCGGCACCTGCGCGACTGTTGAGTCCACATCGCTCTCTTCGTCCGAGTCAAGCTGGCCGTCCATCCGGCTTGGTGAATCCACGTCATCGTCGGCAGCTTCTCCGCCCGCGCCCCGGTGCCTTGCGTGGCCCTCTTGATACGATCAACACCCTCAACCTCTGAAAGGTGCCTCCTGCGTGGACATCCCCGCTGATGACGGCTGAAATGTCGGATTTCTCGTCATAGTGAGCCTCTTGAGGTCTTTGTGCTCGCCTCACCTGGTGGCAGAGATCGCGGTACATCTTGATGTCCCTTAGCTCAATGTAGTATTGGGGGCTGATGATCTGGCAAAACCACAAAGGGTCGCCACGCTGATCTTCTCTCACGGCGAGGAGTACTTGGGCGTCCATCTGGGGTATGTTGATGAGTGTGATGACTATCCCTTCAACTGGACTCTTGGGATACTCTCTCCAGTCCATGCCCACGATGCCTGTGTCCGCGCTGAACCTCAAGCCACTGGTCCACTTGGGTTTGGAAACGTGGCTGTCTGAGCCCCCTGGAGGATACAAGTTGTTGACGACGTACAGCCCGTAGATGCCCACAGGCCTCTTGGGAGCATATGTCCCCCGCAGGTCATCTGTTTTGAGCGCATCCGGCCGAGCGAAGGCCAACAGCGGTTGGTGGCCCGGACTTCTGAATGGCAACGGGCTCATGAAAGTGGGCCGTGGTGGGAAAGGCACTCGCCAAATATTGAGCGTGCCGCCGTAGTGATATTCTCCCACGGGGATGAAGGCGTAAGCCATGTCCGAGGCGCCAGGCAAGTCGTACACATGACCCACATTCAAGCAGATCATGTAGCCTGCCGTCGTGTTGATGACCGGGAGACGAATGGACAGGCCGGCGTTTGTCATGGAATAAATGGGACTGTAATTGAAAAGATGGCGATATCTCTCCGTCTGACTTGTCAACCGTTGCTGGAAGGACCGGCACAGGGATCCGTCGTGGCTGGCAAATGTATCGGGCGATGGTGCCAAGAGGCCGACCCAGTTCTCAGGCACCGAAGCTGTCCACTCCCAACAGAAGATGGAGTGGTCCGTAGAGACTTTTATGATCTCTTCCTGAAGCCGCATAAAGGCCTTCATGCCTTCGCCATACAACAGCGGCATGTTGATATCGAAGAGGCCGAGCATGCAATACGCTATATCCTCGACCCGGGTGGTTTCTCGTCTGGATACCCATGACATTCTCTGAGCAACCGTCTGCGTCCTGATGGATTCGGGGTTGAGGAGAACCTCATGGCTGATCCCTGTTGCGAACGAGATCTGCTGCAAGAAGTCGGAAGACGACTGAGTTTCCGAATTGACGGCGTCAGTCACCCAAGCTGCGTCCCCAAACTCTCGCAAGACTTCAGAGTACTGTTGCATGTGATTCTCAGCCTTTAAGCCGATAAAATTCCAGTCCACATCGTAAAATGCCACCTTTCGAGGGGCGACAAGTTCCTGAAGTGTCCAGCCGCGGGTGAACCATTTGCTGTGCCTGAACTTGATGTCGTTGGACGGGCCGAGATCGGACAAATACGCGTAGCAGATACCAGCACCAGCGTACCACTGATACATGGAATTTATTGCCTCGGTGAGCTCGGCGGAACTCGTCTTATCGATGCAATTCGTGTCGACCCAGAGCCAGCGATAGTGATCACGTTTCGCTTGCCGGCAGGCGCCCTGGATTTTCGGAAACCCCCTTTTCCGGGAAGCCTTGTCCAAGTCCTGCCAATCCTGAAAGGTAACCTCTTCGACGCCCCAACAGTGCGAGAGGATGGCGTATCTGGGGATACTGGAGCCGAAAAATTCGCTCAGCTCCAGTGTCTCGACATCGATGAGTCTCATTGTCTTGGCCGCGCGGATACTAGGCTCCGTCGCCTTGATGGGAGAAGTAAACGGACGCCGCAACGCAATTGAACTTTGTCAAGTCGGGTGTTGAGTCGGCGTATTGGCGAACCCGGGGAAGGTGAGGTGAAGAAGCAAGATTTGGAGCCTGAGAGAATACCCCGCGCACGCAGTTCTCGGAAGTCCAAGGCAACCAGGCAGACACCCGCAGTACCTGGCCTGATTGTCCAATGGGCACCCTCCGTTCGGTCCAGCCAATCCGGGCATTTTGATGCCAGCACCGGAACTTCCGGGCTCTCCCTAATGGCATTGAAACTTGAACAAAACTCGAGGAAGAAGGCGAAGAAGATGTTGCATTATCTCAACGTATGCTGTCTTTGCATTGCAATCCGATATCGTGCTTGGCCCCCGATCAGTTCCAACTCGCACCTGGCACAAGGCAGTGATCCGACCCCATGAAATCTATATCAGGCGCAAGATCAGAAGCGACAAATGCCTTCGCCATGTCGAAGCCGCTCATCTCGAGTAAGACGTCGCTCTCCCCCAACTGGTGCCAGTTCAGGTCGATATCAAAACCTGTTGCCTCCGAAAAATCGCTGTTCGGTTCTGATAACGAGCTTGTTGAACATTCAAGCCCGTTGTCTATTAGATCTAGACCGTATGATGAAGGTGGAGATACCATCCTTGACGACGATGCGACTGCTCTTGCGGGCGGTATTGCCAATGGTACGTCGAACACATCAAAAGGATTCGATGGTGGTGTCGCAGAGGATACGTTGGACATCGTCGCAAAAGGGCTGGATGACGATGACCGCACAGTCCACGGCTGCGGTGAATCTGACGACGATGGATATGAGAGCGATGATGAGCAAGGGAATCGAAGTGCATCCCCTATCCCGACAAAATCTGCTGCGTGCGATTGAGAGGGAAAGTTTGATGGGCCGCTGACCCAAACGCCTTGATGGGGATCCCAAAACAGGGAGGGAGCCTCGACACCCCTTGCCGTTTTCCTCGTGGCTGGGCCAGCGCAGACGCGGTTCGTAGACCTCGTGCCCCGAGGTCCAGGCTGGGCGGGGGAGCGCTGCGGGGTGTGATGGCCTGGAGGTGTAGAGCTCGGCGTTTCTCTCACAGAGACATGTGGTTCAAGAGTCTGGTGGAACGGTGACAATTCGTGCCTGACTCGGACTCGCTTTTTCGGAGGTAGTTCTGCTGCCCCTTCACGCTTTCGGTCATTAGCATTAGGGGGCTCGCTTGGTCTTGAATGCGTCATATCCCCTGCATCGGCCCCAGTCGCACCGGGAAAACGCGTCAAGGACTTGGCGTTCAAGGCACAGTACGGCCCAGCGCTATTGCTCTTCAGAAACGAGGGAAAAGTCGCAGCCAGATCCTTTGCGATACTTGCGAGCAGGCTCAAGCCGTTATGGAGATCCATAACTGTGATGCAAGGGTAGTCTTTGAGGGGTGAGGGGTGCAGAGGAGTGCCACATTCACGAGACAGATGAAGTTTCTAGGGCTCACATGTTAGTCCTGCATCTTTTGCCAGGTCTTCCATTACTTACAAATCTCACGAACTGCCTTGCCCTCGTCGTATCATTTGTGCGGGAGTACCAGATTCGTAGCGCCTTGCCCACCTTCTCGGTTATTGGAGATACTTTCGCGAGTTGTGCCTTAACTTGCATGCGGTGAGCAGTCGTCAATTTCAGGGGAGTCCTTGGCCACAACATGCGTTGTCTCTCTTCAACCACAAGGTCATTCAAACTCTTTCCCGTTTCGACATTGTCCGGTTGGTGTTGTACAGACATCCCACCTAGTCGCAGCGCCGGGGGGACAGGAAGGTCTACTTTCGATGGCAGACAGTCCGCTGGAGTGATGCCCGTAGATCCAGGGATCGCGGCTCCAACATCGCGCAGCAGAACGTCTGACGGAATGAAATGGGCGTAAGGCTCGTTGTCGTAAGCAGCAATGATCACGCCAATAAGACTCTTCCCGTGGGCGATCCACGTCCCGGAGCAACCCGGGCCTTGAAGCCAACTCGATTAGCCCCCTGATCCATTCATAGCGGGCGAGCCGACAACGTCGTCGACCTCCGTATGATAGATTGCGATTGACGACTTACCAAGAGGTGCTCTTGCTCGGACTTTCCGTGCAGCGAAGCGAACACCGCGGACCATGAACTGTGACTTCCCTGGCAGTAGCTGAACTTTGAGCGCATGGTCGGGACCGAACACCAGGTCGAGGTTTATGGGCGTCATCGATTGCATAAAGGGCGAGCTTTCGCTGTGCCGGATGAGAATCTTCTTCCCTTGAGGGTCATCGGAGTGAGAGTAGTGGTTGGTCAGTATGTCGACTGCCGGGATTCCCAACAAGGAGAAGTCGGTATCCCGTTTTGGTGGTTCAGGAACTGTTGACCCAAACATTGCTGCGCCAGGGTCAAGATGTCCGCTTCCCAAGAAGCTCGTGACTCCGAGGATCTCAACCGCCTCCCAGTTGCTTACCTCCTGAGGCTTGGTGCCTGATGAGAGGGTGGGCCACGTTGCCTCACCCCATGGTGCATCCCCAAAAGTCGAAGAAACGTCTGATTCGTAACCCGAGTAGTCAGAGGAAGGGGATGATTGGCCTGAATCGGTGTCGTCCTCGGGTTCAAAATCCATGAGAGCATCCCACACGAGTTCCAGCATTCCATGGGCTGTCGTGAGGGCGAGCCTTCGTTGCCCGTCGATGCTGACGACGCCTCCAATCCTTGAGATCCTCTGACCGCGAATTGTTCCATTTTTCGTCGCTGTGGCGCAACATAGCCGCCCAGTTGCTGAATGGTCTGGTCGTGCTTCCGCATGGAGATAGAGATACCAGTCTCCGGGCAAGGGAAATCCTCGGTCGGGGAGCAGCGGAAGATTCTCCACAAAGCATCAGTGGATTCATGGTAGCCAGTCTTGGACTGCCTCTCCGGATCTCGACTGGCCCGAAACCCTCGTGGTTCAGCCATTCCAGTTCCTGGACAAACTTCTTAACTTGTTTCTTCCAACGGTCGTGATCGTAGAGCACCCAGATTCGAGGGATGAGCGCGACGTGAGTGCTGTGCGGGTTCGACGCATAGCCCGACATTCGAAGCTCGAGGGAGATGCCGGGAGGGTGGCGGGATCCAAGTCTTGTCGTCGAGAGCTTTCGGTGGAACTCGGAAGCGTCCGTCCAGAATCTCGGCTCGATGTCTTTCTCCCAACGTTCGACTTGTTTGGGTGGCGGCCTGACTTGATCTTCATAGCCAACGAACAGGCCTGGGGCTCCCCTGAAGGGGTACATCTTTTCTCGGCACGGTATCGGCAAGACGACGGCATCGTGGGGTATGACTGGTTGCGAGTTCTCGACAGGTCGCGACGATTTCGGATCGGATTCTTTCCTCGAGAACAAGAGACGCGAGACGACCGACGGCGAACGGAATGGCTGTCCGTGGGTTACAGAGTCCTCAATCGCCGTTTCCGAGTCTGGGGCCCACGGCCATTTCGGAGTGGAGAGGTCCGGCTCCCCGAAATCCTGGTCGCAAAATGAAGAGGCAGGAGTCGAATGTGTTGAGTTTTTGGCCGCTGAAAATGTTGAATCGGGAGTCGGATCGCCCACTGAGCCGTCGGAGCCTTCGTTGTTGCTGGGAGCAGGAAAGTGGGCTCGCGTGTGCTCCCACCTCCTCGTCGATGCACTGTCTTCCGAACTCATCTTCTTGTGCGAACGCGATTTCCTTGGTGTTGCTTTGTCTGTCCCAGGGCCTGTGGATCCTAGGTTGTTTCTTGGCGTAGAATTGAACGAAAGGAAGGGCCTTAGGTCGAGAAGAGGGGGGCCATTTGGTGCTCGCAAGATTGCAGAAACTGGCGGGGGAAGGAACGGACAGGCGGGCAGTGGGACAAATTGGCAAACAATGGAAGGAAGTCGCGGACGACACCAATCCACCTGGCACAGGGTCGCATGCACGTCTCAGGGACTCTGTCGGGGCTGTGCTCTTCGCACTTTTTTTCAATTGGCTTCAAGACCATTGCGCCAGTTTCACCAAGATTTGTGGCACTGTGTGCTCCCACACCACGACTCCCCTCCAGCAACGAGGTGGTGCTGTGATAGGTGGAGGCCCACACCACCCACAGACGCAATGGGCGCCAAATCTGCACGTCCAAAATTGGATTTGGACAAGGCTCTGGGAGGAAAGACCGTCCCTGAAGCTCGCCCCAACGAAGCGAGTTTTCGGGTCGACCAACTTCAGTTGTTCAACTCGGAATCTTCGATGGAGCCGCGCCTTCCAGGGCACAAATTGGCGACTGTCATTTGGCCCGCTCTGTCGCCTGCCGAGTATCAAAGCATGCGAAAGCAATATGTCAGGCTCTGCGACTACTTTGACCGCGAGATGGCGGTCCTGGGCGAAAATGCGGACTCCTTCGCGTTCTCCAGCGACTCGGACATCGCGTCGCTTATTGGGGCCTTGATGGCTATCGAGGGCGAAATTTCGAGATCGGATGCTCTCAATACCGCTCGGGCTCTGACTGGCGCAAGCCCATCTGAAGACAGATTGATGCGGTCGGTCGACATTGCTGTTCGCATTTGGCTGACACTGGATGTCAGTTCTTTGGATCTCAGGCGACCGGGTCTTCTCGCCTGGCCCGCAAAGCAAAGTCTCACCAATGTCATTGAATCTCACTTCAACAAACTCGAACAGGAAGAATGCCGAACATCTGGTTCGGACGAAAACATCGACCCCGACCTGAAAGCCGACTATCTGGTATCCTATCACGGGTACACTATTGTTTGGACAGACAACCTGGCCTCGCACCTCACCATCGACTGGAAGCACAAAACACTCACCATCTACGAACACAAAATCAGCCTACACAACCACCTGCGACTTGCTGGATCCTCTCCGAGTCCAGTCCCAAGAGATGTTCTTGGTGAAGCTATTGACACCCTCAACCTCCTCTTTCCCTTCCAAGACGATGGAACTAAACGACTCCTGATCAAGCACAAGAGGCCCTTCTACGGCCTCGGCATGTGCAACAGGACTCGAAAGCTCAAGCTCAGCGACTACTCGTACTGGCGAAGCCGAGTGGCGGATTTAATCTACATCTCTTCCGGGCCAGCAGTTGGAATTCGACAACTGAAACTGAGCAGAAAAGGGGACAACCTGCTGCAGTTTGCCACATTTTGGATAGCTACGGCTGTGGGAGTCTTGACGTTGGTTAGCATTGCTATTGGCGTGGCGGCTACGGTCTACAGTGCGAAGCAGTATGAGCTTTCTCTGAAGCAGTACGATATCTCAATTCTTCAGTTGTGTGTTGACCCCGAGGCGCGGAAGAGCCTCAGGGTATGTGAAGGTGCAGAAAAGCTTGGGCTCAGATGAGGAGACACATCTGGATCTTTCACATGTCTCGGTGTCGGTTGCTGTGTTTCTCAAGTATACCTTGGTTTGAAAGGGAGTCTAAATCACGCAAGAGTAACCACCGGCATCTCAGCCAATTAGCGGCTGTGCTATCCATCAATCGCTGATATCACAAGCCAATGTTTCTTCTACGATCCGCACAACGAGCGTCAACACCCTGAGATCCACCTGTACATATACCCACCCTTTTCCTCCCTTGCAGCCTTTTCCGACTTCATATCCGCATCACAGTGGCTGTCCCCCTTCTAATCCGTTCGCACCCCCGACGCATCCCTCCATTCACCGAGCTTTGGGCCCCTGATGATGAGAGCAAATACAACTTGCAACGCGGCGGTCCCAACACCGACCAGACATATCACCCTCTGCACCTGGGCGTACGACATCGCCACGGCATCTCGTTCGGACGTCCCCAGCGGATGGGATTTTGCGAACGTGAAGGGATCAGCAAAGGCAGACTGAGCTTCGCCGGAGTTTCCAAGGGCGTCGTTGAGTAGGCCGGGAAGGAGTTGGTTCCAGATTGTTCCGGCGATGGCGTTGCCCAAGGCGATGCCCATGCAGTTGCAGCAAAAGAAGAGGCTCATGACGGCGGCAACATCTGGCGAGGATGAGTTGGGAGTTACTTCTTGATGGTAGAGAGGAGGAGGGGGACACTCACTTTCCCGACGGCAGGCAGCCTGGACGTTTACTTGTATCGGGTAGACGAACATTGAGCCCCCTAGTGAGATTGGGAGAAGATGTCAGCCGAATCTCATTTTGGTCACATGACGACCAAGATTCATCAAATAAAGTATGAGACGGTGATTCAGGGGGATGACTAACCGATGCCAAGGAATACTTGGCTGACGATGATGTTTATATGGCTGGATAGAGACACTGACCCCCGGACGTAGGCCAGGACGCCGAAGCCAACAGTGAAGAGGACGTTACCGACAATAATGAGGAGCTTGAGACGGCGAAGTTTGAAGTACGCGGCGAGACCGATTAGAGAGCCCATGAGAGCAATGACAAACCTGCGGTCTGTTAGTCAGGTGGATTTGGAAGTACCTCACGCTGGCCATAACTCCATCCGAAGATGATTTGACTGACTTATACAGCGCCGTAATGCGAGTGGCGCTCATGACCGATTCACCGAGGGCGACGACGAGATGTGTGTACAGAAAAGACCCTTGTAATGCATGTGCTGGCGATCGAGTCAGTCTTTGGTGTTCCTTGCTCAATCTGGAGGACACTCGACTAATATATAGGTACTCACAAGTGTCAAACAGTAGTGCCATGAGAAACGCGGGCCAGATAGCTCGATCCTTGAGCAACTACACAAGAGAGTTAGTGATGGTCATGAACAGCTCTGTCGCCCGGACCGTCTCTTCACCTTGAATGGGACCAGAGGTTGCTTGCAGCGCATCTCCCACCGCACCCATACGAGAAGTGTCAGAACACCAAAAACGAGCGGAGCTATGATACCCGGTGAGTTCCACGAAGCGCGCCGGGCAGAACAAAGTGGCAAGAGAATGAGGTTGAGGGCCGCGATGAGAAGCAAATTGCCGACGGTATCCAGTTGCCAAAAGAGCGACACAAGGAAGGGCCAAGAACCCCCACGAGGCTCGGAGGTCCGGGGCTTGGGAGGGCTGGGAGCTGCGCTTGCTCGCCTGACTCGTCGGAGACCCGCCCAGAGGCAGCACAGGAAGGGCATGGCGGCAACTAGAAGAATGATAACACCGATTAGTTTTGCCATCGCGAATTCTCCGAGGCTTTGGTTGCTGCAAAGACTTACCAGGGTAGATGAGTGCCCACATTCCGATACCTGTAGCCGTATCAGACATTGATTGTTATAGCATTGTTCTTGAAGAGCTACCGTACCCCATCGCCAAGTTGTGTTCTTCAGCACAACGGAGCTGATATTGCCAGCCGTCCATGTGTTGATCTATGCATGTGTGAGTAGGCCATGGACACCTAGTTGGCAGCAAGGAAAAGAGCTGACTTACGAGAGCGGGCAGAGCAGGGATGTAATAGCAGAAAACACGAGAGCGAAGCGATGTTATATCGGCAATTATGATGTAAATCGCCAGGATGATGCATGTGAGTCCCAACTAAGGAGTGCAGATAGTGTTACCCTGGCTGTGCTCCTCGGATCTGAGTGGAGAGGGTTTTCTTGACAAATAGTTACCTGGTATAGAGCAACACCGACCGCAAATGGGATAACATTGTTGGCTGTGGCTTGTATAACGAGACCTGTTTCCTCAAAGGTCAGCTCGGCCAGCTCCGACCAAAGAGCCGGGTGAGCCCAGGATTACCTAGCGGCATCAAAGCCAGCGATGCGACGACAATAGCTGGTCGGCCAACAAGGTCAGTTAGCCTCCCCACTGTTGTCTAGGTAAGGTTCAGACTCATCAGTCTCCCTTTGCAGGGTCACAAGCAGACACGGTGAGTCAAGTCAGTACTTACCATGGCTCCCAACGAAACAGCAGCGTGGATGGTGCTAATGGTGACGAAAAAGGAGTGATTCTGAAAGCTGGCGGTCGCAGTTGGCTGTCTCACTCAGTGGTCAGCGGGAAAGAAAAGGTAGGTGCAGCGGAATGTCCGCTCGGGTTGAGAGGCCTGTGGCAAGTACAAACCTCGTAAACCGAAGCTAGTATGTTGCACAGCGTGTATGCGCATGCGAGAAGGAAGATGCTGCAGAGAAGCCCAAACTGGTTAAACTTGGTCATGTGCGCGGACATGGCGGCCATTTGCTGAGCCCCGTAGTCCTGTCTGTTCGGGCCTGGCGAGTTACGGGGAGGATTTGCATCGTCGTCATCATCAAGGTCTTGGTAAGACCTCTGAGGTGCCATGTTTTCGTACTGTCTCAATCGTGAGTTTGGGGGTTTGAGAGAGGACTTGGTGTGCTTTGGGATTTTTATTTGTCGGTGAACACATTGAAAGCGGGGAGGTGCCCAAGGATGTTCGACGACTTGGATTTATTAAAGGACATGGGGGAGAGAGCCGGAATTCCTCCGGAGATGCCGTGAAGTCGTTTTCTATGGACTGTAAATCCTGACCGCCATTTGCGCTGTTATCAGTGTGCACTCCCACGTGCAAAGATCGCCATCAAGTATATCCGGGCGTATGTCGGGGCGCCTTGAATCGACAGCCGAAATGTTGCCTTGCTTTTTCTCCACATGGCGGCCCCGGGTTTTGGCGCAGGCCGCAAACACCATTCTAACGGTGAAGAGGCGATGGATCAGGTCTAGTGCTTACGGACAGAGGCGTTGGACCCACTGCGCCCGCTCCAGTCCAGAGGTACGAAATACAAACTGTGGGGCACTACGCTCAGATGAGATAGCATTGTACCTCGGGGGCTCTAAATTCAGCTGTTCCAGTACATCTGGTCAGCTCTTGTGTGGCTACTGGTTTGAGTGAAAGAAAGTGTTGTTATTCTGTACATTGGTCATGTAAGGCCGAGTAGTCGCGGTTCAAGTTCAACTTGCATGAATGTGCCCGGATTTTGCAGTGTTTTCCATCATGGCTTATTAGCACTTCCAGGCCTGGAGTGCAATAAGGGCAAGCACACCATTCGTACGACCGGACTGAGGCTCTTTCAACGGGCCAAACGTCGCCGACACACATCGCTGCGCTACCTCAACTCAATTGGCACGATCACCTCATGCGACTTCGGCTCGGGTGGAAAGTGGGTCTCACGACGATGTGCGTTTTTGACGACCAATGAAACTCGAGGTTTCTAGCACAGCACGGCCCGGTCTTTGCCCCTGGGTTCACCCCTCCAGGTTGGGCTCGATTTCGGCCAGTTGCGAGAGGGCTACTCTCAATCCTTGACCGAAAAGTGTCGCGTCGGATCTCGTGCCACGTATTCTCAGGAATTTAGTCGCGTGCCTGCCTCAGGGGAGCTGCGAATGGTTAGGGCCCTTGACCATCCAAATCGTTGACGAGAGCTCAGGAGAGTGGGGGTGGGGCAAATGTCTCGGTCGCGGTCGCCTTGCGCGATTCCTGGTTGCATGCTTGAAGTGCACGCAGCCAACGCTTCGTGTCCGCGGCCCATATTCTGCGGCGCATTTGCTTCTCCCCAAGTATGGTCATGTTCCGACACTTTGGCCGGGGCTGAATTTCACTTAAAACTGAATTGTGTGCGCTTGGGCAGCCTCCTTGAGATTCTGGACCGGAATCTTCCGGTCAGGAGACGTAACACAGGGGCGCAGATGCGGGGTCAGCACGGAACATCCCGTCAATATTCCAGGGCAATCTCTGCGCGATCCAACGTCACCTCTTGAAGCTGAAGCATTCCGCACTGGCTTAGCCATGGTTCCGTTGACGCTAGCGCGCGTCGCGGCCTGGTTCCAGGTTGTTTGCCAACTCGCCATATCGTTGATCAACCGTGTCGTTCCGCAACATTATACCTCGTTCCTTCCGTGGTCATGGGACCTTGGGCCAGCCACGCGGGGTTTCGCTCACGAGGTCGACATTTTGAGTACTGTAACATTCAACTGGACCAAAGTCAGTAGCAATCTGTACCTTTTCTCCAAGCACCAAAAGACCATGTTCTCATGCCAAGTCTAGATTGATGCTTCCGAAACGCTCGAGTATCATCCGTGCTACCATGGCGAGTTTCAGTGCGCGCGGCTTGAGCTTCCTCTCGATCATCGGCAGAATGCTAGCAGTTCTCAAACTGTGGCTATCGCTGTCATCAGACTGCCTGCAAAGGTGCCCATCACCGACGCCCGCTACGGAGGCGCTATCATCGTCAATCCGGGTAAGTGCGCAGTTTAACTCCGCCACGCAACAAATGCTGTTTGCCTTGCTCATCCGCCTCCCCTGCCCGAACCAACAGATAGAGCTAACTGACGTGGAATTTCCATTGCAGGCGGTCCTGGCGGGTCTGGGGTCTTGAAAGTCCTCAGCCATGGAATGCAGATCCAAACCATTGTGGATGCCCCCAGCCCACCCTCACCAGCCGACTCCGACGGGGACGCCGAGGCCCTAGACAAGTACTTCGATATTATTGGATTCGACCCTCGAGGCATCGGCTATTCCACCCCGAGGCTGCGATGCTTCCCTGACGCGGAGACGAGGGAGAACTGGGTTTTGCAGTCCAAAACCGAGGGAATCGTTGGCAGCTCAGATGTTGCCTTCGATTCCAAGTGGTCCAGATGGCTGTCGCTTTCCGAGTCGTGCATGGACAGGGTGTCCGAGGAAGGGAACAATAGCATCGCCTACCACATGAACACTAGGCCCCTTGTTGCAGATATGGCTGCCTTGGTCGAACGGCATGGGGAGTGGCGTGAAGCCCGGGCACACCAGGCTCTGTCTAACAACGTCACCTCTGGCGTTAACGAGGATACTAAAGGCGGCAAACATGGAACACTGCCGCACAGTCTAAGGTGGAACCGAGGCCAAGAAACCCTCCAATACTGGGGTTTCTCGTACGGAGCGCTCGTTGGGCAGACCTTCGCATCCACGTACCCCGAGCGGGTCTCAAGACTGGTGCTCGATGCCGTTCTCCTCTCCGCAGAATATTACCATGGTTCATGGGTACGCGGCCTGACGGGTTCCGATGCTGTCTGGGACACGTTCTTTGAGTACTGTTCGGAATCTGGGCCTGAAAAGTGTCCGTTCTACATCCCGGGAGGAACCGAAGCCATAAAAATCCGCTATCACCTCTTGCTCTCGTCCCTGCGGGTGAACCCCGTTGCTGTACCAGCGTCGGGGCTCAGAGGGCCAGACGTTATCACCGAGTCGGATGTCATGTTTGAGGTCAAGGAGTCGCTTTACTGCCCGATTCAAAAGTTTCCACAGCTGGCCAAGGAACTGGCCGAGTTAGATCAAGGGGACGGAAGTCTATTGGCGAGAATCAAGCAGTCGCGACTGGACCACTTCCATCCACCTAGCAACTGCAGAGACGATGGCCCGTTCTCGGCGGCATGCCAGGAACCTGGAGGATGGCAAGACGAAGATCCCCCGGCTGTTTACTGCGCAGACGCGGAAAACATCAGCGGAATGACCAAGGAAGCTTACAAGCAGTACGCCGAGGAACTCATGAACAGGAGTACGGTGGCCGGTCCGTCATTTTCGGAAACCAGGATGCCCTGTGTCGGCTGGGAGATTCGCCCCAAGTGGGAGCACACAGGTATGCCCCTTGTTCAATACGATTCATCAGATGAGGGCGGCAGGATGCTAAAAAGCATGCCAAAGAACCCTCGGAAGAGGTGACAACCAGTCACCCGATACTCTTCATCGGAAATAGACTGGACCCGTCAACACCGCTCTGCGATGCCTTCGCGGCAGCAAGAAACTTTGCGGGATCTGTTGTACTGCAACAGGATTCAGTCGGTGTAAGTTGACCCCAGCCCTTTTCACCAAGAAGCGTCACTGACACAGGTCGATGGGAAGCACATGTCGTCTAGCTCCCCGTCACTCTGCACGGCAAAAGCCATTCGCCAATATTTCCAAACCGGACAGTTGCCCGGCCCTGGGCTTATCTGCCAACCCGACGAGTACCCATTCGTGGGAAAGCCCGATGTGTCGCCTTCGTCACTTGACGAGGGGGATGCCGCTCTCTTGGAAGCGCTGCGCGATCTTGCCCAGCGCTGCCGTGGGTGAGGGAGCGTGCGCGAGACCCAGCCAGATTGCTTTTTGAGGCATCATCCTTTCCATTCATTTTCTAGTTCTTTTGTATTTGCTACAGCCTAATGCTTTTATTTGTTATTGCGGATGCAGTCCTTGAGGGAGAAAACGTGGTTAAGTCGCAGACGTGGTAACCTGGTGTTGCCAGCATGGGAATCACTGAGGGCGGTGGAGAAACCCGACACAGAAACATACAGCCCTACCCCTGGGTGGGTGGGTGGATTTTGACTGGAAGCTTTATTACCTAATCACTATTACAGACCTAAAACAGGAAGTCGAAGTTGGTTTTTTGGAGTCTGACAATGGCATTGTTGAGACTCGATCGAGATGGGAGAAACTCTTTATGTTTTTATTTGCTGTTGGTCATGGCCGCGATGCGGCCAAAAGGTGCACATTTGCGCACAATGGGCACCCCGGCGTTGCAAAACCCACACTACCTACTAGGAAAGACACATCACAGTTATCTGAAAAGAATGTAATGCTCAAACCTGCCTCGCCTCCCTCGACTTCATATGACAGTGGCTCGCAGAAACAAAAGTGAAAACAAGACAGCCACCATGGCTTCACTGAGACGTTATCCTACTCGTTACCTCGCACTTCTCAAATCAGCGGGCCCGAACCGGCCGCAGGCTGCGGAAGCACCATGCCAGGCCGGGGCAGGGCACGTCCAGCGCGGACATCAGCCCCCGAGACCCACTCTCGGTCAAAAGTGTAATAGCCAAAGCCACAAGGGCAAGAAATGGCCAGCAGCTCCTCCAAGTCGACTTCGTTCTTCTCGGCGCAGTTATCCTTGCCTTCGGGGCAAGAGCTAGGGGGTGGGGCGGGCTTGCATCCCCACTGGCCCCTCTGCTGGGCGTCGACGCTATCGCACGCGTCGGGCTCGGTGTCGACTACTTCGTTGGGCTCAGGGTGAAGATTGTTGGAGGGACGGCTCTGGGGTGCGAGAGGGTGATTGGTCAGCACAATATTGACCTCGAGTGACATTGACGAGTGGACAGGATGTTCGGAGCCAGCCGAGTTTTGACTTACGGTATTTTGGTCCATGATGTCGGTGTCTCCCTCGAGTTGGCCTTGAACAGGTATTGTTGTTGCAAGTCTGAGTTTTTGAGGCGAAAGGAAAATGCTGTCGGGGCCAGGGGTCTGGGAAATGGAAGGTCGGAGCCTGTAAAGCGGACGGGGGCATTCCCACGACCTCTTTTTGACGCAGAGCAAAAACCCCTCATTGCTCGCAGAGCTCTTGAAAAGCAGACTTGGAAGATTTTGCTGTTGCAGAGCCGCAAATGTGCCGTTTTGCGGTAAGCCGCACTTGCCTGGGCTGCTTCGGCCTCCCTCGTTGGGGCTCAATGCATTCAGAGAGGTGAATTTGTGCAAATCAGGACAGTGCTTCTTTTTTGGATGGGAGTCATGACAACGCGTGCTGTACCAATAACGCGTCTCCCCCACATGCACGTCTCCCACGCCAGGGAAGAAGTGGTGTGACTGAGCTTTAGGTGGCACACTTGGCGCCAATCGAACGGTCGGGCTCTTTCCATGGTGTGTTGCACCAAACACCCTCCCGTAAGGATCGGCATTGCACCTGGGGGATTGAGGGAAGGTTGGGCTTCTCGTCAATTTGCGCCGGGAGTCGCGTGCACCCTTGACTTCAAGTTCCGAGGTGTAT
Source organism: Podospora aff. communis PSN243 (assembly GCA_033296975.1). NCBI lineage: Eukaryota > Fungi > Ascomycota > Sordariomycetes > Sordariales > Podosporaceae > Podospora > Podospora aff. communis PSN243. The sequence continues at coordinate 83,252 of MU865966.1, read as the reverse complement.
TGCGAGGGTTGTCGAAAAGACTTAACTAAGCGCCAAATCGAGGCAAAGTACCAAGGCAAGCACTCAAAGATATTGAGCGACAAAGAGAAGAAACTTTGTGATACTCCAAGTCCAATTGGTGAAGGCCTGTGTGGGGATTGAGCTCCGCGCGGGAATCGTGATGCTCCTGTGCTTGGCTCAGCCACCATCGGGCACCACTGGGTGGCAGCACAAGGCACATTCTGTCGTTTGGCTGCCTTGCTTACCTACTTCCGAGCAATGAAATCGGCGGTGTGCTGGCAACTGATTTGAACGTTTTCGAAGGCCTGGTCTGGCCCGTTGCTGACGAGCAGTGCAAGTCTGGCAAGTGTCGCACTCCTTGTGAGTTTTCGTCAGGATGCAGTGTTCAATGTCGAATTCAGAGGCACAACCATGGAGGGTTGCATCTGCTCATGTTTGGACAAAGGGAGGAAAGCGTTTGGGTTATTAAGATGTGACGACTCCGGCGAGATGTAAAGTCCAAGATCGAGTTCCACGCCCAACATTGAAGATTCATTTCTCCCTACCTGGTAGCTGTCGACTCAAAAACTTTGTTATTTAAACCGTTGCTCTAGTTTGCTACCCTGTCAAGTCAGAAAATGCTCCTACAAGTGGCTCCCACAGTCCCAGCAAAGGAGCTGCTAACCCCCACGGGGTCTTGTTGGGACCTGGCCCTCGAGGTACGTCGAGGTACGCCCCCGTGCGTACCCCCACGCAGCTGGCGCTGTACGCCCCGCGGGAAGCCTTGCCCTGACCCAATATTACAGATATTCAACACCGAGCTCACCCGAGACCCCAAGAAGATAATATCCACTCGTGGGGGGGTTTCCGGTTATCAGGGTCCTGTTTGCCCTTTATCCGATCTACATGATGTGGCGAGAGAGTATGCCAATGGCCCTGCAGCTGGGAGGAGTGCCAGCTTCAAGCACAAGATGCAAAAACTCATAGCCACCTTGTCAGAATATTGCATCGTCATTGACGTCATGGTAAACCACTCGCCGGAAGTCACTGCGCTTGTTTGGGGGGGCATCCGGATGTGCATCATGGTATGACAAGAACGTCGAGTCTCTATTCCAACCACATTTTCCCACGTTGCTGGCATCACAATTTTAGCAATAATGCCAAGAGACGAGCTGACGGATGGCGACAGACCGCGGCAAGGCAAGCCGAAACATCGGCGTATATTGCAGACACAGTCGTGTTCATCATCGACCAGATCGGGAGGAGCGAGCAGTACTACCAGCTACATCCCGGATCCCCTCGAGTCTGTAACGCCGTCTCCAGACTCTATGCCCAAGTCATCAACTTCACAGTCCGGGCAGCCAGATTCAAAAAGAGGAGAGGAATATGTATGGACATCAGGGTCTGGCAGAAAGTTCATTGACACTAATTCAATCTACTGCCAGGCTATGTGCCTTGGGCTCTCTTCGCTAGTCCTTTGGCCGAAAAGCGGCTCCAGAGCATTGTGATCAAGATCAAGGAGCTCTCAGAAACGCTGAGGGAGGAAGCAGAAATTGCTTTCCAGGAGAACCAGAGAGAACAGGCATTGAAACAGGAAGCAAGACAAGAGGTATTGCTCGAGGGTACGTGGCTCGCTGTCGCTTCGCAACGGGATGAGATAGCACAGAGTCTAACATTTTTTTGCATTTCTGCTAGTGATTCGGCAAAACAAACGCAACTATCAGATGCTTGAGTGGTTCAAACCTGCCATGTCTTTAACAACTCTTACCATGGACTGGGAGGACGGGACCTGTGAATGGGTGTTCCAGCATGAAGCGTACAAAACATGGGCAGAAGGCGGCTATTCCAGGCCTCTATGGATGCACGGAATGCCTGGTATGTGATGACTCAGTACCTAACCAGTATGCTTCCTTCACTACAAGCACTAACAGATTATATCTTATATTCAGGCTGTGGAAAGTCAGTGATCGCCGGCTATCTCTCAAAGGAAGCAGACACAGCTTTCATCTTTTCGCACACATACGCTCTTTCCGGGAGTCAGGGGTTGAAGCCCAACACCTCATTGGCAGCCTCTATTCTCTGCCAGATTTTGAAAGCCGAGACGAGCACCACGACTACCAGGCCTTCCAGCCGCCTTGAGGGCATCCGAACCCTTCTCAATCGGTATCCATCTTGCGCCTCATGCCCATTCGAGGTCATGTGGTCCTACCTCGAAGAAGCGCTCGCAAGCCTCACTTGTGACTTTACATTGATCCTTGATGCCCTCGACGAGTGCCGGGATACAGACCAAGTGCAGAAGCTACTTTCACACTTGAACACACTTGCAAAGAGGTTACAGCATGGAAGGATCATTCTGATATCACGGTACCGCAACGACTACGAGGCTCTTTTGCCGTCATGCATTCAACTTCCCGTTGACCAATCCGCTGTGTCTTTGGACATTCTGCACTTTGTCAGAAGCGAGATCGACCGGGCTCCTGCGCTGAAACCGCTGCAGAACGAGATTCTCGCCCGGGTTGAGCAAGACTCAATCGGCATGTTTCTCTGGGCCAAGCTGATGATGGATTGGCTCAAAACGGCTGCGACCACCAACACGCAACGCGAGAGACTCCGGCACTTCCCCGTCGGTTTAGAAGCTGTGTACGACCAGTTTCTTGCAGAGGGCGGCGATCGACTGGAGGAACATGACCTTCATCTCCGGGCCGAGATCTTTTCTCTCCTTGTGGCTGCTGAGCGCCTCCTTTGCCCGGCCGAAATATCACTCGCTCTCGCACTCAAGTCAACCTGCCCTCCGAATTCTGGCGATGAGCTCATCGACCCAAAGGGAACAATTCTGCGTCTTTGCTCTCCCATGGTGACAATTGATGCCAATGATGGCCTTGTCCGGCTAATACACCACTCCTTGCGCGACTTTCTTGTCTTGGCTACCGCCAAAGATACACCCAAGAAGAGCCTCCGGATCAGCGCCCAGGGTGCCCATCAACACATGGCCGGCGTGTGTCTCAATATGCTATGTCAGCCGCGCTTCACGTCATTGGCACTGATCGAGAACCTCGTCCGTCGCAACGTACTCCCAGAGGATGCCCTGAGTCAAGGCGGGGAGATTCCCGATGTACCATCTCTGTACGAGTACGCTTCCTTCAACTGGCACACCCATGTTGCCCTTTCACCAGCGGACGAAGACCTCGCCGGACATGTTGGGCGGTTTCTCACAGGGATAGAGTTTATTGCCTGGGCCGAAGCCGTGTCCTATCTCCGCCCTGGCCATGACTTGGGACCTGTGCTGTCAGCCAGGGCAGCACTGCTTGGCTGGCATGCTACACAACATGATCACCTGAAGGCCAGGATAGGAATCGAAGTCTTCTTCAAGGCCTCCTATCAGTCCGTCATCGACTCGATGGAGCCCGGCAACATCATGCCCCTTCTTCTTTCCCACCGCCTCGGCACATACTTCAACCTTGCCGTCGAGGAGCACGAAAAACGCTTTGAGATTGTCAAGGCTGTCATGGAGGGATCCGAGTCTCATTTGGGCCCTACTCACGCATTCACCCTCAAGAGTCGCGCAGAGTACGGTTCCGAGACCCTCATTCGCGAGCGTTTCGAAGAGGCCGAAGCCATTCTCTGGAACGTGTACTCTGCCCACCCTGCCGCCTCGCAAAGCGAGAGCAAGTACATCGCCCTTTCGATCTACGCCAACGCCCTATATCACCAACTCAAGCTGGACGAGTCCATCGTCCACCAAAGGAGAGCCTCCGAGGGATTACTCCTAGCCCTCGGCCCCGTGGACAAGAAGTACCTCAAGAGCCAGCTCTTCCTCGCGCAGGCACTCGAAGCGCAGGGTCAACTCGACGACGCCCTCGCCATCTACGACAAGATATGGCAAGTCTGGGTGCCAATGTACTCCCGCGACGAGGGGCTGGCCATGTTTGCGCAAATCGGAATGGCCACGGTGTATCAAAAAAGGGGGGATCTAAACAAGGCGATGGACCACGGAACCGAAGTGCTGCAAAATCGTCGACGCGTCTTTGGAGACTCGAGCCCCATGACGGCTGACACGGCCCTGATCTTGGCCATTTTGTCCCTCGAACGTGGTGAATACGGTCATGCACGTGGGCATCTAAGTCTCGTCCCGCCGAGGAGCGAGTCGGCTGGGTCTGTTGGAACGGCAAACAACGTGGACGACCGCAGGATATGGCTCCATCGGCAGTACCTGGCGGCAAGCCTGGAAGCGTCGCTGGATCATCAAACTGGCAGAACGGATAAAGCTGTTGCGGATTTGCAGCGGCTAATTCTAGATGCAGAAGTGGACGGATTACTAGGCTCAAGGGCGTTGCTCCAGGCTCGGCTGATGCTTAGTGACATCCTCGAGGCCCAGGGGCAGCCCAAGACGGAAATACTTGGGTGTTTTTCTGGTCTTGTGGAAGTCACAAACGACGCAGATGTCTTTGTCTCTGCCGATCATGGCCTTGAGCTCACCAGGAAGGCCGCGAGGTTGCTGCTGAGGAATGATAGGAAGGCTGCGGAGGTGCTGCTAGGGTCGTATCACCTGCGCTGGAAAGGGGGAAGGGACTATTGGATGCCCATTGGTGGACCTTTTCCCGGACTCTAGGATCCCAAAGCACACAGTGAAGTTGGTTGGCTGTTTTGTTGTATTGTGAGTTTCAACAGCGAGAGATAGATAGTAACTTGTGAGAGCTAAAGTCCCCGATCTTCCATCTTTGCGACCAAACTCAACCATCAACAGCGTCGAAATCACACCCGTCCAGGCGAACATTGAGGCGACTGGAACTCCTGAACCAGCCGCTCCGCATCAACGGAGCAAACAAAACCTACTACTCCCTCCCCAGCGGCTTCACCCCCGGGACATGATCAATCGTCCCCCCCATCGCCAGCAACCACACATCCCCATCCACCTCGGGCACCTCCTTCCCCCAAAAGAAATCCCCCGGGAACCCCAACTCAAACGGCACCGCCGCCTCAATCTCCTTAATCTCCTCACCCGACAGCTTCACCTTCAACGCCTCAATATTCCCCTTCAGATGCTCCAACGTCCTACACCCCACAACCGGAAAAACATACGCCGCCTTGGCACACACATACGCCTGCGCCACACCCGTGACAACCGTCCCCTTTTTACTCGCAATCCTTTCCAAAACCTCACTCACCCTAACATCCCTCTCCTCCGCCCTCGTCACCCTCCCTTCCCCCTCCCCCTTCTCCCCCCTCTGCGCCGCAGACTTAAACTTCCCCGCGCCCAGCGCACCCCACGGCGCAACGGCCATGCCCTCGGCGCGACACATCGGTAGGATCTCGCGCTCAAAGTCGCGCGCGGCGGCGGACCAGCGGCCCTGGTAGACGGAGAAGGGGCGGAGGTTGTGGTTGCGCGCGTATTCGTTGGCTTTGGAGACGACCCACGCGGGGGTGTCGGAGATGCCGAGGTGGAGGACTTGGCCGGCGGAGATGAGGCGGTTGAGGGATTGCATTAGTTCGGGGATGGAGGTGGAGAAGTCCCAGAAGTGGACGTAGAGCTGCGGTGGGAGGTGGGTGGTGTTAGTTTTGGGATGGGAAGGGGAAAAGGGGGTGGGGGGAAAGGGGGTGGGATAAAAAGGGGTGGGGTGGAAGGGGGTAGAATAAAAAGGGGTGGGGTGAAGGGGGGGACGGACGATGTCAATGTACTTCGTCTGGAGCTTCTCCAAGCTAGCTTTGACGGAGAGATTCAGACTCTTGGTGCCGTTTCCGGTGTAGTTGATCATGATGTTGGCCTTTGGTGTCATGTCTGGCTCAACGGCGAGGAAGTTGGCCGTGTACTTGGTGGCGATGACCATTTGGTCGCGGTTGCCGCGCTTCTTCATCCATGCGCCGAGGCGACGCTCAGAGTCTTCGAATTGGTAGTTGCTCGAGGTGTCGATGAAGTTGCCGCCTTGGGAGTAGAAGTAGTCGAGGATTTCTTCGGTGGTCTCAGGGGAACAGGGACCCACTTTTTGTGTTGTTAGTCAGGGGTTTAGGGGTAAGGGTTGGGGGCAACATACTGTAGTCGCTCCAGGCGTCGCCGAGGCCCATGGCTCCAAGGCAGAGGGGACTGACGCGGATGGAGGCGGTGGGCGAGAGGACGCGGTATCGCGCCAGGGGTCCCTGAGCGGGAGGTGCAAAAGGGAGGGGGTTGGCGCCGGGCATTTTGAAGGTTCAAGTCAGTTGCAGGGTGAGAAGTATGGACTTGACTGTTGCTGATGAGAATGAAATCGCAGGGACGATGCCAATGTGGTATTTATCCCCATTCACCATACCGACGACTTCAAAAGCCCTGAACCCATCCCCGGTCTTATCCCCGTCCTTCTCATCGAGCGGGTGCATAATCCCGTCGCTAACCCCGAACCCCGAGAGAGACACCACGTACAGGTAGGTCAACCATCGCAGCGATGCATTCTAGCGGGTATCCGGTCCGCACTCAAGAGGGGGGTGCGTATAGTTTGACTGTTAATTGGCTGTAAAATCACTGAAAGGTTTGTAGTCTACAGATGTGGTGTCCCGAGCATTCAGTCGCGGCCACCATTTCAGCCTTGGCATGACAGAGTCTTCTATAGTCCAGATCAATTGGGACGTCTTGTAGTGACGATGTGATTCCTGGTGAGCAAGGCATGGCCGATGCTCTGACAAAACTGATGCTGTCGCATCCATAGATGTCGTTGCCAGGTTGATAAGAGGAAACTATCTATTGGATACTCAAGTCGTACAAGGCACCTGCCCCGAAGTGTCGGTGCTGCGACTGCCAACCCGTTCATTGGCCGAGAACTTTGGCGTCTCAACCAATGGATTGCACTTCGCTTATCCTCCGGTCTCAGGCACGTGTGGCGCTTGGGCATGAGTGATGTCTGCCTGAACGTCTGGTCGCGGCCATTTTCCCCACTTTGCAACTTCACTTACCCAGTCAATCCACCATTCTCCCCGTCACTGTCAAGGCACCCATCGCCCGTTCACATCAAAGCTGGAAGTAATTGTCAAGATGCGCCTCCTCAACACGGCCACGCACGAGCTCGAGTGCTTCGAGGGCGGCCCTCCTCCGTACGCCATTCTTTCCCATCGGTGGGGCAAGGACGAAGTGCTCTTCCGGGACCTCGAAAACGGTACGGCCAGGACCAAGGCATCGTACTTCAAGGTCGAAAGGACTTGCGCCATTGCCGCTCAAATGGGCATCGAGTATGCCTGGATCGACACGTGTTGCATCAACAAGAGCGATAGCGCCGAGCTCTCAGAGGCCATCAACTCCATGTACCATTGGTATGGGGAATCTACCATTTGTTACGTCTTTTTGGGTGACCTGCCCTCAACTTGGAGGTCAAGTCTTACTACCACTGACGACGATGAAAAACGCGAATCGACTGCGTGGCTGTTAGGACAGCAAGCACTCGGACCATACGACGGTAATGAGTTTCAGCAGTGCGAGTGGTTCTGCCGGGGATGGACTCTCCAGGAACTGTTGGCACCTCAGGCAGTCGTGTTTTACAACCAAGTATGGGAAGAGGTGGGTACGAAGCTCACACTCTGGGAGTACATCACGGAACGAACAGGAATCCCGGGCGCCATTCTGCACGGGCAGGGAGTCCAATCTGCGACCGTAGCGCAGCGCATGTCATGGGCGGCGCTTCGAAAAACAACTCGAATTGAGGATCAAGCCTATTGCTTGATGGGCCTTTTCGACGTCAATATGCCGCTACTGTACGGCGAGCGACATAACGCCTTTCTCCGCTTGCAACAAGAGATCATCAAGATCTCGAATGATTACAGTATCTTGGCCTCGGATGGTGATAATTACACAGGGTCCCTGCTTGCTCCCTCTCCCTATTTCTTTCGGAACATGTGGTCGATCCAATGTTCAAAAGAGTCGCAAAAAGCAATCACAATCAGCAGCCAGGGAATCCATTTGAGCATTCGCCTGGACGAGGGCCATGAAATTCCTGACCAGGGCTTAATAGTTCGTGGCGCCTGGTTGCCTTGTACCTACGGTGATCCGGCGAGGAACGGACAGCCCTTGATCATCTTTCTACTCGAGGAGTCGGGCGTGTATAAACGGCTGCATAGTGTCGACCTTTTGAAACACATTGCCCGGGTCTGTCGTAGCAAGCCGCAGGTGTTTACAGATATTTGCGGTTATCAGCCCGGCCGAGTCCGTCTCACACAGCCGGTGGTTCTATGGCAGTTAACAGAGTCGGGTCGGATTCGCGCCCTGGAAGCGCTCCTAGAGAAGGGAGTTGGCCACTCGGTGCGAGAGTTGATGTGCAGGACTGCCGCAAACCTGGCGCTTGCGAGAGGCCAATCTGACTCGATGAGGGTACTGCTCGAGAAGGGGTGGGAGGGTCAGGCTCGCACCAATGCGTCGGCCGAGCTCCTGTCTCGGGGACTGCAGTACGGCAATGGGCCGAATGTCGTTGCGGTCGTAGTGCAAAAGGGTCTCAGCCCTGACGTAAGGGAATCCGTTATCACATCAATTCTACGCGACACGGCGGAGCATGGGTGGCGGTCTACTACCGAGGCAGCTCTCCTTGCTCTCGACCGCGAGTCTGCTCGCAGAGTTTGCATTGATTTACTCGAGCATGACAACAGGCTTGGCGATCGGTACAAAGAGGGTCTCAAACGTGTGTTACGGGTCTTGGGCTATTAGCTCGATCGTGCAAAGACATGTACCACAACAAGATGCACAGGGAATACTTTGTACACGAAGTGACTGAAGATAAATATGGAATTATTATACAAAAGAAACAGCGCGTCAGCCTGAGTTCATATCCTCATTCCCCTTCCCTACCCACCTACCCCACAACCCAACTCCATCCCAACCCAAACAAATGAAACCAACCGAAACTTAATCACTGCTCATGGCATTGAACCAAACAACCCACCGCCCCCAATCTACGCCCTCTCCTCCCCCTTCACCCCCTCCCCCTTCTCCCTCCCCCAATTCCGACTCAACCTCGAAACCGCCGCCTTGATCCGACTCGGCCTCCTCACCCCCCTCAAATCCGTCTGTGACAAGCTCCGCTTGATCCCCGAAATGGACACAATATGCCCCAGTCTCCCCCGCTGATGCATCTGCGGCGGCGACCCCTCGGGGCTCCGATCATGATCCCTCAATCGCCCGCCGTGCGGATTAGGACTGGGGCTGGGATGCGTAATGGTGACGAATTCGTCGGTTTCGCAGTGCTCCGGGGTGATCTCCTCCTTAAAGGTGAAGTGCTCCTTGGGGTTGGTCCGTCGGGCGGGGGTTTTGGGACCGGTGAGGGGGGCAGGTTCCGGGGTGGGGAGGGAGGTGGTGCGGGTGGCGGGGGCGTCGACGGCGGTGCTGACGATGGAGTCGGTGGTGTCTTCTTGGTCGGGGTCGAGGTCGCTGTGGTAAGGGGTGGTTGTGGCGGTGAGGGTTGGTTTGGTGCGGTTGATGTTGCGCGGGGGTGTCACGGGGATGGGGAGGGTTGTTGTCCGGGTGGAGTTTTCATGTTTGCGCGGGGTGGATGTGAGGGTTGAGGGGAGGTCGGTGGACGACATCATCATGCCCATGAGGGTGGGCGGGGAGTCGATGTCGAGGGAGGAGTCGCGGCCCGCGCGGGGGCGGGGTGTTGCGGTGGCCATGATGCAAATCGTGCTTTGAAGGAATCTCAATTCAATTCGGGGGACGCGCGACGCGTCGCGGGTGCCTGTCCGGACTCCGATGTGAGGTGTTGAGGGTCGTGAGAGAGCAGAAAATCGGAAAACAGTCTAATCTATTGACGGTGAAAAGATGCCATCGGGGTGAGTGCCGCGGGGACTTGGTGAAAAACACCAGTGCTTTCAGAAATGGCCAGAAAAGAGCGTTGGCGAAATGAAAAAACTGCCAACTCAACCGCTCAGCTCTGGGGTAAGTCCGTAACCTGGAAGCCGGTGGTTGGGGCGTCGTGGCGCGCCTGCTGCAATTGGCTCACCCAAGCCGGGGTTTCAGCTGCAAGGTGCAGGCTCAGTGCGGCGTCAGGGGGACCCCGAAAAGTCACGTGTTGACATAAATGAGGTGCAATTGCAGTCCTGATGTGAGAATAAGTTGCGGCTGCTGCTGTTGTGACGTTTAGCCCGCATTGGGGGTTTCTAGATGCTGAGCTAAGGTAGCTCGCTGGTTCCAGTTTGTCGGTAGTGCGACTTGAACATTGACGTCGATCTCCGCTCCACAGCGTTGTGCAAGCTCGGGCAAGCAGCCAAAGTGGGTCCATGAAAGTCGGGCCCAACGTCACGCCACTTAGACGCACTAACACTCTTTGGGCTTCTAAGGTTATAACGAGGCGCCTGATTCCCGCGGAAAATTCCGCCGATGAAAAACTCTTGATCAAGCTCCTTGCATGAAACACGAGAGGGAGGTAAAACTGCCGGTTTGGTGAAGAGCAATCTACCGTCTGACGGACCCCACCGTCAGCCCCGAGTCGGCCCCACATTTCGGACCCGGCCGCCTTGGATGTCCTCCAGGATCATCCGTCAAAAGATGTCGGCCCAAGCATGCCCAATGGGGTTGTTCCACCAGCACGCATGTGGTTCCACAACACCGTTAGATTGCTGCTGACACCGAACGCACAACGCACAAAAGCCAGCCTGCCTCAAACTGCTGCCAAGACCATCCAAGGCCTCCAATCAACCGCTTCAGCAGACGGGATCTTCGCATGCTGACACTTCATGTTTTTTCCCGGTGCTGTCAATCACCAACGTCAAACTCTACCACCCACCCACCGAGCAACTTTGCAAACCTCCCTAGCCAAACCGCCTCTTCTCTTTCCCACAACACTACCTTCTACTATGTCCGGATACCGTGACCCCCACTCCGGCCCCGAACCCCACTTTAAACGGCAAAACCGGCCCCACATTCCCCTTCCCCCTCTATCCTCGCCGAAATCCGCCCTATCCCCTGGCAAACCGCAAGCCCACCGCCCGGCATCTGCAACCACCGCCCCCCGCCCCCGCGGCCCTCCCCCTACACTCCAATCTCCATACAAGCCAAAATCATATCCGCTCCACAGTTCACAACCTGGAAACACCAAACCCCCCCCCTGCTCCTCACTTGCATCGACCCTACAACACCACCATCTCCCGCCTTTCCTCGGGACTGAGAGCATTGCGTAGATCTTGGTATTCAGAAAACATTCAAACTTTATAAAAGAGCAGCCACAAGATTACTATTAGTTGAGGAGGGGTCTGAGTTCTCCTCGGGCTCTTGGAGAAAAGGGTTCAAAAGGAGGTTGAGATTAAAGCAAGTATACCCAGCCCAGCGTGGTACGATCCAAGTAACGCTTAAATCAGGGGTATATGTAGGGTTCAATAGGCGCCGTTCCCAGTTAGCTCAGGTAGTAGTCAATGATGTGTCTTAATATCATTTGAAGGATTGATGCTGTGGCCTTGGGATGAGGGATGTTGGTCGGCGTCTAGTCTGGTTTTAACAGAACACTTAGTCACCGCGTGGCAAACCAAAAGTCTGCAGGACCGGGGTTTGTGATATTGGCATGACCTGTTCTTCTGGATACAAGGTGTTCTTCCGGGTACCGGTGACGGGGTGGTGTGTCATCGATTTCTGTGGCATGTTAGACTTTTTGTGGCATAACGAAGCCGTGGCTGCGCGGCCGCCACTCACATCTTTTCAGTACTCTTCCGGGTACAAGGTAAGGCATTAGTTATCACTACGCGGTTATAGCAACCTAGAGATTCACTGTCGTTAGACCAAGATATGGAGGTAAGGTCCTCACCTGCGTCTTTTCAGTGGTGGGTGGACTTGTAAACACGGTCTCTACTTTTCGCTGTACACGCCCTGGATGCTTTGTCAGCGGGGCCACATGGGGCCGCAAACCGTGCGGTCCGCAAACGGCAATAGAGCTGCAAAGAGGAGAGGATCTTGCTTGATGAAGCCTCCGGTAATGCTGTCGTGTAGGAAGCGCTCACGAGGACATGCGCAAAGCGGCAAGCTGGTCTGTGTTGAGACCGTAAACGCCTTGCTTCATCAATGCTGTGTCCGCACGATCGCCCAAGGGGCGATCAAGAGTTCACTTTGGCCGCTGACAAACCCTTCATAGTTTAGACGGGGCAAGAGCAAAGGCCAATACTGTCAGATTATACGGTATCGCTGTAATTATATCTCGCTTGGCTGGGTTATAACTACCTAAAAGATATTCTCCATTTCCTCGCCCCAGTATTCCCTTTCCTCCTTAATCTCCTCTTTGATCTCCTCCTCCATCTCCTCCTTAATCTCCTCCTCCATCTCCTCTTTGATCTCCTCTTTGATCTCCTCCTTGATCTCCTCCTTGATCTCCTTCTTAATCTCCTTCTTGATCTCCTTCTTGATCTCCACCTTGAACTCCTCTTCGAACTCCTCCTTGATCTCCTCCTTGATCTCCTCTTTAATCTTCTCCTCACTTCCATCTTTACCTCTTTCTTCGCCCCACTCTCCATCCTCATCCTCGGCTTCAGCAGCGAAATGATGTGGCATCCCACTGCATATCTGTAGCCGATACCGAATCTTCAGCCTCTGCCCGGCAACATCCCAAGTCGGCAAGTGGCTCAGGGTACCCTCCCTCTGCCTCATGAGGAACCCCATCAAATCGTTCACGTTGTTTTCCACAGCCCTCAAGTGGCGCTCCATCACAGAAACGAGCTCTTCTTTCGGAAGTACCTCCCAAGCTTGGCCTTTCCAGTCTGGAAACAGCACGTGCACCGTTTCCAACGACTTGAGATGCGACAACACCAACACAAATTTGGCCAGAGGACTAACTTTCGAGTTGCCCGTGTTCTCCCCCCTGAGTGAATGCATGTCCACTGCGAGGCGCCGGAGGTAATGCATCGGCCCCCAGCCAGACCTGTCTTTCATGATGTTCTCCAACTTCAAGAGAATTACGAGGAACGTCTCTATCCCGTTGCCTGCCGAGAGATAGAGGATGTCGCGATTTGCATCGAAGGCCCGTTCCGGATGGCGGTGTGCCGACACAATGGTTTCGGCCTCGGTGCTGTCGGGGCGGGGCTGGACGGCAGGGCCTAAATGGATGTCATCCGGCGATTCAACTGTCCTGTTGATCCAGGTTCTGATTTCAGGGGCGTCTCTGTCGGTCATTGCGAGGGTACCGCGGTAGACGGGCTGCGACTCGGAGGCGGGCTACGACTCGGAGTCCGCGGCGATTTGCCAGATGTAATCGTAGGTGTTTTCTGGGAGCTCGGGGAGGAGGGAAGAGGTGGAGGGAGAGGGAGAGGGAGAGAGGGCCAGCTCCACTGGTTCGTCTTGATCCATGGCTCGGCGAAATGAATACTGCTCTGACGATAGTGGCGTGCTGGATGAAGAAAAGAGATGGGATGATGTTCGTTGGATGAGAGATGGCCAGGAACCAAAAATATATAGCCATTCCCGGCGGGGGAGATCTCCAGTCTGACTTCTTCATGCCCCACCTGTATTCGACCTCACCTTCCCATGGGTGCAAGCGTATGGAAGGCGTGGCGGCGCATTGGGACAGGCTCAAACTCTGGAGCCTTCCTGTGCTGGAGTCCGAGGAAACGTCGACCGACTCCAAGTGTTGGGACCTTACAGCATCCTCCCAGGCTGCTTCTTAATTGACCTTGGACTTGGTAATGATGGGGAAGATGACTTGAAGGTCGCGGATGGAGTCGGTCGCTTTGGGATGGGTCGTCATGGGAGACGCGGGAATTCGAGCCAGACCCCAAGATCGGGCGGGCGTGCGAGAGTGTGCAAGAGCTAGTGGCCATGTTCGCGGGTGGATTTGTCAGGGACGAAGGCAGCGAAGACGTGGAGCTGCATCGCTTTGCGGAGCGAGGTGCACATTCGAGAAGGGCAGGAGAGATCTCGACTGCGCCGGCAGTTCTCAGGGGACACTGGGCGTCCCAGAACAATGCCGTCAAGCTGAAGAAATTCAGGGCGGCGGCGGCACTGGCCATTGGCCGCAGCGTTTTGAAGCAAATGCCGGAATCGATCTGTCGCAAAACGTCTGCAGCCATGTCGAGAATGCCAATCATGGCGACACGACTTCGCTAGATGAACGGTGTGTCGCCGGAAGTGCTCTGCCGCACCTGCGGCCGGAGGGGGAATGATCAGCTGGAGACGGAACGTGTCGGACTAAGGAAGGTCTGGTTGCAATGGGGACTGGAATGTGCGAACTGGGTAGGAGACAAATCCTACCTGCCGGTGCATCGGGGAGGTTGTCTGGACGAGAAGGGTCGTCTAAGTAATTGGCGTTGGGCGGAACGGTCGGGTGCAGAGAATGGTCCGGACTTCCAAGCTCGAAGTTTCCAATACTGCAAAGCCGAGAGCTCACCTTCCGCACGTGAACATGAGGTTGGAAACTTTGTGTTTGTTGGACTCGGCGGGGCGTTGGGATTTCGTCGCATTCCAGATGTTGGTGGCAAACGAAACCGCGGTGCACCGTCACCACTCGAGGTCATTCTCAGCACTGCGTCAGGTATTGCTATCAGGCAAGTGATTTCCAAGGATTTTGAGGCGCGCAATATGAGCAACTGTGATGCATTGTCTTGACTTTTTGCGTGGAAGGAAAGAGACTGCAAGAGAAGAGGGCTGGCTGGAAGTTGTGGAAATGGAAGGAGCAGGCCAACACGCCATCTGCTCCACACGGCGGGGGATAAATCGAAATCTCAGGGTCAGCTGGGGGCTGCTCGCCCTATCCTTTGGAAGATGGCCTGCGAGATACCCGAGAGCGCCGAGAGCGGGGAAAACTTCAGCCCGTTCACCAGGCAGCAATCACCACACTTCGCCACTCGCATCTTTTCGGCAACCGAGATGTGTCTCCTACGCACCACTCTTTCTCCCCACAATCTCGCATTACTCTCCCACGTGGGGCGATGGCGAATGGATGTTTCACTATTACGTCACTGCAGTTCGCAGCCGTGACGTGATGAACTGGGTTACGAAAAGGGTCGAAAAATGTTGCAGCCGCGCGAAAGACAACGAATTCGAGTACATCTGGGTCGACACCTCAGGTTGTATCGTTAAGACAATCTGGTAGCGCGGAGATTTCCGAAGCAACTGATTCCACGTATCGCTAGTACTGCAACGCCGACATTTCCAGTCGCCAGACTGTGAGGGGCGAGGATGTTGGCTACTGTCCCCTCGGCGTCCTCGGTGTCAAGCAAGCCGCCTATATTTGGGAAATAATGAAAGGCGTAAGTTTAAAACGTATCGGATAAAATGGCTAAAAGCCGTTAAGGGTTAGATTCTAGTGTGATTAATGGGGGTCCTTTCTGAGGTTTTATATAACCTCGCAGAGGAGCTGGAGGGAGATATAAGGAGCACTTATGTGGTGAGGGCCAGGAAAGGGAAAGTTAATGGAACATTTATAAAGATACACCGAGCCGGCGCCGGAAGAGTAGCTATTATTTGTAAGTTCAATCCATGGGGGATCAGGGGTCAATCTTGGCGAACACTGACCTCGCTATGTCGCGAAAGTCAAAGGGCCTACAGTCTGAGAATCACCACTCCGGGATACCGTTCTCAGCCAGCCACTGATCGAGGAGGTCCTGCGTCTCAAAGGCAGGGTCGATCTCAAAGGACGCGTCTCGGTCACTCGAGTTGGAAATAGACCTATCTCCGCTATCGTCGACGGGCATGGGGTTGAAGTCATCGAGCGGTCCCAGGGGATAGTCATCCTCGTGGTTAACTTGCATCTCGTCAACCTGCATCTCCTCATAGCTAGGCTCCACGGGGTTTGCCGCGAATGCAACCTGAGGATCAGCAAGGGGCCGAAGATGTTTGAAAGGGTCTGTGCCAATCTGGTCAGCGTTAAAAAGCCCTTGCCTGGCCACCTGGAGGGAGGTTACAAGCCAAGATTGCCTCTGCTCGAGCGCAGCCAACTCCGCGTTGCAATCCTGCAACTGGGTCTCGATGAAACTCACCAGGGCCGCGTCTGACTTCTTACCGGCTGGGAACGATGGCTGGGCGCCGGTAGACGGCCCGGCAGGCTCAAAGCCAAAGTCCGGTGTCATCGGAAGCTGTGGAAGGGGCGAGAAGCCCGAGGAGGCTGTAGCGGCGTAGGCTGGCACAGGGTATTCATCACCCGCGTCTTCCATGTCGGTGTCTTGTTCCATGGCCGCTATTTCTTCTGCCAAAATAGCCTTAGGTCTACGCGGGTGGAACACGTAGTCAGGAAAGGCCTCATAGTGCAGCCGCCTCTCGGTGGCAGCAAGAGAGGCAAACTTGTCGAGGAGGGCTTTACCCTCCATTTTCCAGCTGCGGCCGCTAATGGAAGAGACGTTGATGCCGCTAATGGACAGGTTGCGCTGCGCAATCAAGACTCGCACTTGGTGGTCGTAGGTCTTGCGGTAGAGCAAAAAGGCGTTGAGCGGTCGGGGGATTTTGCCGGCTCCCCAGCGTGATTGGTTTTTGGAGCCCTGCCGGATGCCGGTGAGGATCTCCCCTTTGCGAACTTCCACGGATCGGGTGGCAAAGGCCTCGACGTCGGAGAGACATTTCAGGTTGGCGGCTTTTGGGATGAGCTCGCTGAGGGGCTTGGGTAACACCTTTGGCCAGTCGTTGGGATCGACCTTGACGAGTGAAGAATGATACTTCCGAGTCTTTATGACCGGAGAAGGCTTCTCGATGATTGGAGAGGGCTTGAGGTTTCGGTGGTTCCTGGCTTTGGGGCGGTCGGCCTCAAGGGTGGCCTGAAGGCGGGTGGTCATGCGTGTGGATGGCATGGTTTCTCTTGGGCGGGACAATTCGAACACTATCTAGTAGACTATGTACTGGCTGGATTGTTTCCCCAAGGCTGGAAACCCGCTTTCAGGTGTCAGGTGTGGAACCGAAAAGAGATACATGAAGCGGGAATATTTCGGTTTATATGCGGTTGACTTGCTCTCGGACAGCACTCTTCTGGTCGGAACAGCGTTGAAGTTGAACAAAGGGAGCAGCATGCTCTAGGCCTTTCGAACACTCTCTTCTGAAAACAATGCTATTGCTTTACTATTTACAAAGAAAAGAGTGCGCTTTAGGAAATCCAAAGCCTCTGTTCCACGAACAAGGCTATTGTTCTCTTATCCACATAGAACATGAACGTGTACGGGAGAGTCTTTGTTGTTTACGACTTCCATGACGTGGGACTCTGGCGTATACACTTTGACACAAGACAGACTGGAAGGCATCGGTCCCTGAAGTCACCCGGTCCAATTAGCGTGGCGAAATTTCAAAGTTGGTCTGCATCGGATAACACGGCAAAGGAGAAACAGACGCGAACAGCGAAAGGTTTGGCTTCGAGTAATTTTTGACACCAACTTTCCAGGAAGTTTCGGCGCAAATTTCCAACGTCCCATCAAAAGCCTCGCCTACGTCTGCTTCGCCCACTTTAAAGTGGCCCCTGAAAAAAATAACCGTCAGCGCCGGGTGGTTGTTCCCCCGATCACCCCGGATTCTATTTTTGTTACCTCCCTATTTAACCACCCCAGGTACCCGGATCTCCCGAATCTGGGGGGTCATGCAAGCCACCCGCTCCCATCGCGATCGATTCACAATGCATCTTTCCCACCTTTTGACCGCTGCACTCCTCCCCCTGGGGTTGTTTGCTAGCCCAACTGGCCCCGATGAGGCCGAGATCGACGCCCGAGCCATCAAGCGCCCGCAAACTTGCGGCATTGTCGGGAATGCGGCCACGGTGAAATGCCGCGAAGGACCGGGTACGAAATGGGATGTGAGGACGACGCTGCGGAGAGGGACGGAGCATGACTTTTGGTGTGTGTTTTCAAAGGAGTGCATCACCATTGGGGGGAGCACGAATTGGTATGTCCGCAACACCTGCAGATCCCTTGAGATGTGATTGGGGTTAGTGCTGACGAAGGGAAGTGGATGGCATTATATCCCGTTGCTGAAATGTTTTGTCAATGGGCATTACACATCGGGTAGCTGTACTCGAGGTGAGACTCCACGAGAGTTTTGTGTTGGTGAAGTTTGGATATTTTGCTAACCTGGATCTCGCTACAGCTCGTCTTGGCAGCTGCAGTGATGGAGATGATAAGTATGCGGCTCAGCCGTTCAACTAGGACCCTGTCGCGTTCCAAATGTGGACTTCATCCCGAGGACGATGTCGGCACCCACACTTTTGCTATCCAGATACCTTATCAAGACAGCAGCAATGGAGAAATACCTCTTGCGGACGATGTGTCAAGGGTGGATTTGATCCTCTGAGTCAGAGCTGCGGACATCTCTATCAAGTCTGGTTCATCACGGTCTAGACTCGCTGTACCATGCCGCCGGGCCGCCGGGCTGCCAAGGCGTTCGCCAAGATCTGATAGTCTTTTGGCCTGCAGGCGTCTTTTTGTGCATCCCTCAAAGCCATTGCGCTCTGTGCGATTGAGTGGCTCACAAGGGCGGATTTGGTTCGTCAACTTGGTCGGGGGTATGCAGGAAGCCCATGGCACTTACCCCGCTATCTCGATCTCCTCAGGAAGGGTGTACGACAAGATAAGAGGATTTCCGACTTGGATACCCAAAGTCTACCTATAAGTGGGGAGACAAACCCCGTATCTCTGGATCCAAAGTGCCCATCTACCTACAAGTTCATACAAGCCAAAGACTATCGCCTCGATAACCCCCAAACCACACAACTATGCGTTCCATCGTCCTCATTATGGGCCTTGCACTCCCAGCTCTCACCACCGCCTTCTACGTCACCTGCTACAGTGGCAGCGGCTGTACTGGCGCACAGGGCGCGGTACGTAGCCACAATGACGTAATCTGCGTCGATGTCGTCGGCCGCAAGTCATGCCACGTCTGGGGACATCGCAGTGCTGGCGGCGGCGCCGGATTCATCCGATACACGGGCTGCCAAAACTGCAAGACGGGCGACAACTGCTGGGCTGGATCCTGCCAGATTAAGGGTGTCTACAACAATCGCGTGTGCTTTTCGCTGGAGGACGGGTGGAGAGACGCGCGCTTCCTGAATTGTCCCATTTGCTCGTGTCCTCTCAAGCGCGACACCGAGACCGAAGGGCTGGCCGAGCTAGAGGGAAGGAATGTGACCGAGGTGTCATGATCATCGGTCTACTACCTCAGCGATGCGATGTAGCTAGCAAGCACCAGAATATCCTCCATTTCAATCTCACTCTTCTTGTTCACCCCCCCTTGCAAAACTCTTCATCGGCTCCAACCCCCACCGTCCAAACATCTCCTTATCCTCCTCCCACCCATTACACTCGGTCGTCAACATCCTCTCCCCCGTAAAAATCGCATTCGCCCCCGCCATAAAACACAACGCCTGCTGCTCCTCACTCATCGTCTTCCTCCCCGCCGCAATCCTCACAATCGTCTCGGGCATAACCACCCTCGCCGTCGCAATCGTCCTCAGGATACTCCTAAACTCCACCCTCTCCCTCCCCCCCAGCGGCGTCCCCCTGATCGGCACCAACGCATTCACCGGAAAACTCTCGGGATGCCTCGGCAGCGTCGCCGCCGTATGCAACAGCCCAATTCGATCCTCATCCCTCTCTCCCAGCCCCAGAATCCCCCCCGAGCAGACATTTATCCCCGCCCTCCTCACATTCTCCAGCGTCGCCAACCGCTCATCGTACGTCCTTGTCGAAATAACGCTCGGATAAAACTCCCGGCTTGTATCCAAGTTATGGTTATACGCCGTCAACCCCGCCTCCCTCAACTCGGCAGCTTGCTGCGCGTCAACCATCCCCAAAGTGACACAAACCTCCATTCCCATTTCCCTCACCCCCGAAACCATCGCCTTGATATTTTTCAACGAATTTTTCCGGCCGCGCATATCCCGCCACGCAGCGCCCATGCAGAAGCGCGTGCTCCCGTTGGCTTTGGCGACGCGCGCGGCGGCGAGGACGGAGTCGACGGATTCGACGCGCTTGGGGACGACGCCCGTGCCGGATTGGTAGCGCGTGGATTGGGCGCAGTAGGAGCAGTCTTCGGTGCAGCCGCCGGTTTTGATGTTCATGAGGGTGCAGAGTTGGATTGTCGAGGGGGCGTGGAAGCGTCGGTGGAGGGTGGCGGCTTGGTGGGAGAGTTCGAGGAGGGGGTGGTGGTAGATGGCGGTGATTTCTTCGCGGGTCCAGTTGGTGCGGGGGGTTGTGGCATTTATTGCGTTTCGGAGGATGTTTGCTGCCCATTTTCGGGGCTCTGGGTTGTTGGGTTCGGTGGTGGGACTTGGATCGGGGCCCGTTGGGGATGGAGCGGCGGCTGTCGAGTGCGTGCGGCTCAGGCTGGTGAGGCTTTTCCGGTCCATCAGAGCCCGGTTGTGTGCCGCGCTCCGGGCCGCTCCGCGGAGGGCGCGGGGTGCCGACATGTTTGGGAACTGAGCTGCGCTTCTTGTCTTGGAGAAATTGAAGCAATTCACGAGATGCGAAACAGCTATCCGCCTGGTTGCAAAATAGTTGAGGTTGAGAATGTCCGCCGTTGGGGCCTTTTGTCTCTGCATGTGATTTGGGGTGGGGGTTGGCGTCTACCTGCATGACTCCCGTATTTAAGCACCAATAGCCGGACTCAATGAGCGCATCCGGATTACCACTTGAGGCTCGTTACGTGATTGACGAGGGGCTGCGGGTCATCCCGTCTTTGCGTCTCCTCGGAGTCTCGGCATCTGCAGCTGCCAAAACATACCCCTGAAAGACCCCTGAACGTTACCCCTGAAATCAACATCAGCACTCACAAAACTTAAGTCGCAGCGTTGGGCGCCTCTTCGAAATCAGTTCTGCTCATGTTCCACTCATCCAAGCCCCACCTGCCTCCTGGTAGTCAAACCCCAAGCCACAGCTATCCTCACACACCCGCCAACCACTCCACCACAGCCCTCATCATACTCCCCTCCCTATACCCAACCGCCATATCCAGCGCCACCTGCACATGCGCCTCATCCTTACACTCCACCAACAACCTCCTCTTCCCCTTCACCCCCTCCACCCCACCCCCCCTCTTCACACTCACCACTTCGGCACCCACACACTCCCCCGCAAACACCCTAACATCATCCAAAAACACCTCCGCCGTCCCCACCGTAACCAACACCCTCTCCACCACCCTCCCCTGCCCCTCAAACACCCCGTCCCAAACCCCCTCCCCCCGGGCCTCAACCCCACACAAATTCGCCCAAACCTCCCCTTCCTCCCCAGCCCAATCTTGTCTAAACCCCATTACCTGCCCCCACGTAAGATAATCCCTCTTCTCATTCATGATATAACTCCCCCTCTTCCCATCCTTGCCATCCCCCCCCCTTCCATCCTCCCCCCTTCCATCCTCCCCCGCCGGCGGTGGTAACAGCCTCACAAACGGACTAACCATCACCGCGGCCCTGAACCTCCCCCCCTTCTCAACATCCAGCCTCAAACGCGGGAAATACGGGCAGGGCTTGACCACGTGCGCAAACACCGCGCCGATGAGTTGCGCTCCCGCGCTGTCGCCCGCGAGGATTATAGACTCCGCGGGGATGGAGAGGTCCGTGAGAGTGTACTGCAGGGCGGCGAGGGATTGGACTAGTTGCGCGGGGTAGGGGTGTTCCGGGGCGAGGGAATACTCGACGATGATGGCGCGGGAGCAGGGGGGGTTGGTGGCGGCGGCGCAGGCGAGGAGGAAGGGGATGTGAGCGTTTGCGCGGAGGGGGTTGACGTAGCCGCCGCCGTGGAGGTAGAAGAGGGTTGGGCTGTTGGTGTTGCTGGAGTTGTTATTGTTAGGAGAGGAGGAAGAAGGGGGGGTGAGGATGTGGAGGGTTGGAGGGGGGATAGTGTGGGAGGGGTGGTGGGAGGTTGTGGACGGGGGGAGGGTGATGGATTGGAGGGGGATGTGGTGTTTTGCGCAGTAGGTGGTGATGGCGGTATGGGTGGGGATGCGCCGGACGGACCATCGGAGGATGCGGGTTGGGAAGGAGGCGCGTTGGGCGCGGAGGAAGGTGAGGGCGAGTTTTTGGCGCCAATGGAGGAGGCCGTGGTTTTGGAAAGTGAGGGAGGTGAGCCAGCGGAGGACTGAGCATTGTTAGATCTGAGCGGGCATGAGGACTGGAGCTGAGGTGGGTCGCTTACGGAAGATGGGAATTGCGACTGCAAATGAGACCCAGTCGAGTAGCGAGAGATCCTTAGCCGAAGAAGGACTCTGCAATCTCGACATTGTGCCCCAGATCGGGCGCCGGATCGTCGGAATGTCAATCTGTTGCTGCGCGATGAAGTGCTGTGCGGGGTCAGGAATGGTGAATTGGGGCGGAGAAAATCCGTTGCTCAAGTGGGCCAAAGTCGGCATTGGCATCGGGGGTCCACCTAGGCCCCCACGGCCCGGCCCGGTCGTTGCCAATTAGGGGTGACCGACCGGAGACGCCGCGACCATGCAACTGTGGAAATTGTGACACCAAGCAAATGTCTTGCTTCCCACACGGATTTCCGCAAGGCTCTGCGGCAAAGTCAAAATATCAGCAGATTGCAGCAAGGCTTTGCCCCGTTATCTTCCATGTGCAGCTTGGCGCACCCCTCTTTTTCCAGATCTGGTGAGAAGGCCTGTTGTGCGACCAACACATTGATGCCGATGGCTGCAGAGGCATCGCCCAATTGGTCGACTCCAACATGAGGATCCCAAATTTCTCATTGTTGCAGCACACCCAAAGGCTGCCCTGCCGCCGCCAGTCAGAGTCCCCGGCCACTCATGATTTGGTTGGAGGCGCCCAAGCCACCAGATAGCAGCAGCAGACGGCTGGGTCAACGCCTGGTCACGGGTGCGGGACATATATCTGCAACCCCCCCTCAGATGCGAGGATTCCCCTCACTTGTCGTGGAGAATCCTCTTGCCTCACCAGAAACAACCGACCTATGTCCCACGATGGCCGACCCGCAGTCGATCGAGATGGGGGCCGTGCCACAGCCAGGCTCGGGCACAGAAATCGACTACGCGAAAGACCCGAAGATCTTTGCCATATCCCCACCATTCCCAACCAAGTATATCAAACTTGAGATTAGGGGCGATGAATGTTCTGTTTCGGAGGAAAGAGACTTGGGATCCCTTGCCACAGGTCCAAACGAGCTCCGGTCAGCAGCAGTTGGGGTACCAGATGTCGCGCAGATTTACATCGTGGAGATGGGGGGAACTTTGGAGGAAACAAAAGCCCTAGTTGACCTTTTACCACCTTACGTGTCCGGCCCGGGCTTCCTGACAAAACACTTCCAAGGTCGAGGAGGGCTTTCCCTCCTGCGGTCCGTGGAATCAGCCAATAGTTTCTGGATCCATTGGCCACGACTTGTACGACAGGAGTCGGATGTATGGGAAGATGAGGAGCGGATTCGGGTGGGGAAGTTTTGGAATCTCGACACGTACAGAGGCCGGGATCCCAGTGATCTCGTTCAGCATCATCGAAGGCATTACGGTTGGCCTGAGTATCCTCGACGAGGCTATGATTTCATCTCTAAGTTCAAGACTGAGAACCAGAGTGGAGTGTACCACGCTGCTCATGAGTGTGTCGCCTTTCATCACACATCCGTCAGTGGTGAAGGAGGGTGGATAGGTGAGGACACTGCGAGGACACCGGGCTATTATCGAAGGACTTGTCTGACACCTGCAATTAGGTTATCTGTTCGTGGACCCAATCCGACACCACCGGGTCCTTGGTGTTACATATGGGAGGATAAATGACAACGAGAACATCGCCACCGTTACAAAACGAGAATGTTTTATCGACGACTTGCGTCCGATTGAGCGATTCAGGGACGCCATCCGGGAAGCGAACAACTCACACGATATTGAAGGACGGGAGAACACTCCATACTCCATCAAAGCGCTGATCACAAGAATCGCGCACAACGACATCCTCGAGGTCTTAGACTCGATGAGCAAATCTCTGGACGACATAGAACTTTCACTCCACGACGATAGCATACTCCGCGACTGCGTCGCGATTTGGCGGGTGAGGCTCGGGAAATGGAGAAACACAATATTCCACCAGGAGAGAGTACTGCGGCTAATTCGGAAGAATCTGGAAGAAGATCGACAGGCCCCTCAAACGGAGAGTGAAAGTCGGTTGGACAAGGATCTACAGACATTGCAGGGCGAGCTTTGCGAGGTGCGCCTTCGAATCGACTACGTGTTCCAGTCCCTCATGTCAGCCATGAGCATCTTGGAAAGTCACAAGGCAATCGAACAGGCCGAGGGAGTTTCCAAACTGACATATCTCGCCTTCATCTTCATCCCGCCTAGCCTCGTGGCCACTGTGTTTGGTATGAATGTCGTGGTAAGCAAACCGCCATTGTACGCCATGTGACGAGCTTCTAACGATGAGCAGGAGTTTGAAGACAAACTCACATGGATCGCATGGCTTCTGACAACCGCCTGCGTCATGCTCGTGACGTATTTGGCCCTCTACCGAAAGGAGATTCTCAACCAGTGGCGTCACACTCTCCAGCTCATAACAAGCCAAAAGGCAAAGGGCTTTCGAAAGCTCGCAGTGCTGAAAATCGAATCGAACCGTCTTATATCGTTCTTGGTTGCGGCGGCGGTACTGGCAGTTATCGGTGTTGGGACGTGGCGATTGGTGTTGAGCGATCTGAGCGTGGGCTCGAAAATTGCTATTGGGATATGTGTTGTCTGGGCGCCAATTCTCGCCATCGTCATCATTGTGGCATCTGCCTGGATTCCTGCCGCAGGTTTGCATGGAGCGTTAAGGAAGAGGCGCAGGCGCGTGGAGACCTGGGGGAGATAAAATGCAGGGGGAACACTGGCAGATTCCACCTGCCCCCGAGACCTTTGAGACCTTGGGACTTTGTTTCAATGCCACCGACCTG
This sequence comes from Podospora aff. communis PSN243, assembly GCA_033296975.1. Classification (NCBI taxonomy): domain Eukaryota; kingdom Fungi; phylum Ascomycota; class Sordariomycetes; order Sordariales; family Podosporaceae; genus Podospora; species Podospora aff. communis PSN243. The sequence goes on along the minus strand of MU865966.1, from coordinate 58,523 downwards.
ATGGGATAGCGCTCGCTATCACCATCAACAGCTATCCACCGCTTTCACCTACATCGACGCTCACCAGCCGACTTCACGGGCACTCAGCTCTCATCTTTATATGATGAATCTTGGCCGTCATGTGACCAAAATGAACACGGGATAAAAAGAACACACACGCCACAAGCCCCGGCGTTGCAACAAAAAGGGGTAGCAAGCGGAGAAACAGAAAAAGTCAAATCCAAGACCTGATCGCAAGGTGGCTTATTTTATACTTTTCGGGCGTACCGACGTCAACCTTACAACGGCCAACAATCAGAAACCCCTCAGAGTACCTATAAAACCACCTCTCATCACCTCCATCCTCTTCCTCCTCTTCCCCCTCTTCACAACAACATCACACACGCACGCGCACACGCACAGTTTAGCCTTTCTGGTACACTTCCGAGGATAACTCTACTTACCGAGCCGAAAAACCTTATCGACCGAACCAATCGCCAAATATAAAACGACCGTTAGCGCACAAAATTTTGCTCCTCAATCACACTCATCATCCCTCCAAAGCCCCCAACCCACAACCACATCGCCATCATCAACCACCTTCATCAGGAACCTTCAACATGGACCAGGGTTTCCGTTATGGGCCCTGGATATCTCATACTCCCAACCCGGGCTGGAACTCCAAGAGGGCAAACCACGTACAACTTTCCGCCAAACCAATACCGGGCAAACTGATGCATTGCGACCATATACCGTCCGGTCAATGTGCAGATATTCCGCTGCCCATCAACCTGCGAGACCCCAACCTCGACATCGAACGTGGCGAAATCCAGGCGCTGCTATGTCGAGTCATCCCCGGGGCAAACTACGTCGAGTTTGCTAGATATCGATCCGAGCTCGCTTTCCTTGTCGACTATATGCCCCGCCAGCCCTGGCCGCTCACCATCGTGTGAGGACCCACTGGGCCTCTTGGCATCAGCCACGCCTTAGTAGTTAGATTCTTTTTTCGTTGTGGGAGCTTACCTCTTATAACACCACCGAAATTCACGTTTTCTCTGCCATTGCTTTTGCGCCTATTCGCTTCTTTGTGAGCTCCAAGACATCGGCAGCCTCCCCTTCACCATTCAGTGCGCCTGCCCGAGAGACATTACGAGAGACATTCGTTACAATCCTGCCAGGCGCTCCATCTGCACCGGCTCGGACAGGTTCCCCGCGTTCAACGCGACGGCCCGGGACGCCGGCGTCTTTCCCATGACGAACATGATCCCTGGCATTCGGTACACTACTGGCCCCAAGTACTTCGGCGCTCCGTACCTAGGCTCCGGAGTTCCGGCCGCAAACCATGGAATGCACGATGCGGACCTCGTGGGTCTCGCCGGCAGGCGCTCGGTGGGTGGGCGTGGACAGCTGGGTGGGCGTGGAAAGCTGGATGATGTGCCTGCGGTGGCTCGCTTACAGCTGGAAGTATTTGGAGTGTACCTCGGTGGAGCGCTGGGACCGCAAGGGGATTGGTCCGCAACGTCACGTTTACGACGGGAAGTATTTGGAGAGGACTTTCCTCAAAGCACTGGCATGGTATTGCGATACGCTCGCAGCCGCACGAGTACAACGCGAAGCACACCGGATTTTGAACGGAGAAAAGACGCCTCAGGCTGAAGCCTGAGTCGCAGCCGCTTGTTGGTATCCACGGGGCGGCTGTGAAAAACGGCTGTGCCGGATTCCTGCCCGAGCTTCTCTGATGGTCATCGCTACATCACAAAGGGCCCGTGGGCTACATTGTTGTTTTCTCAAAGCGCTAGCCATGTCAGATACACCGCTGACTTCATCATGGTGCGACTTGCTTACACGCTGTATGAAGATAGGAAATGAAGTACATCTAGCTAGGTCACGGTAGTATAGGTGAAGATGTTTAATGGATCTTGTGGTGATGGCGTCGTTTCTGACTCAGGAGTTGGTCCGCTCAATCGCTGTGGTCAGTCGCTTCGCAACCAACTGAACATCGTGTACATGTAAATAGCTTCATTTTGGATGTCTTCCTTAGCTTCCCTCCAAGACTGTGCCCCCTGTAAATGTTTTGTTTACAATCTATCCGATGGAAATCGAGGTTTGCAGACGTCTAATCGCCGAGGCCAGGTCCCGTAGAATTATCACCGCCTAATAGGCACCCCCTGAGTCGGTGAATGATCCACCAACACAACCACAACATCGCACCTTGCAAGCCCTTCACCAGCGCAAATCCTCCTCCCAACTCAACCCTCCCAAAATCCTAATCCCCCGAACCCCACAATTCGCTTAAACTCTTATTCCGAACAAGACTTGCCCAAGCTTTCAACGGGAACTCGCAGACGGGCGGCCCACCCCACCGGCCCGAGCGGGGCCGGTGGCGGCATATAAGTTAACACGGCAGCCATGCCGAGTGGACATGCATGGATACGTCTTGGAAAACTCTTGGCCAATCGCGATGCCGATCGCCTGCCAAAACAGCCGCAAATCCTTTGTTGGTTGTATCGTGGGTTATATTGGTATCGGGTTTGTGGGTGATGGTGGATGTGGAACACGAGTGGGAAAAGAACGTGAGGGAGAGAGATTGCCAGTGGGATTGCAAACGCGCGGCACAACCCCGCGTTTTTGATGCCGATGTCCAGAGCCATGGTTCGGTCTTCGTCATCTCGAAAGAAAAAAAAAATGTTTGATGAATTAGGGCTGTGTGTCGCAATGCCGGTTAACCCGGTGGAGGCGGACTTGTCGCTGCATCCAGGGTACATATATAAGCCTGGGCAAAAGCTCGGCGCCAACACCTTCCAGACTCTTCTTCTCCTTTGTGTTTGGTGCAGTGCCTGTCGATCTTTTCATCACACCCCTTTCCCAAGGCTGCCACCATGAAAACCTCCCTCACAGCCTCCGCCATCCTGGCGCTCGCCAGCCACGTCCTCGGCCACGGATACGTCTGGCGCATCACCGCCGACAACACCGTCTACCCGGGCTGGGACGTCTACATCGACCCGTACATGTCGCCCAAGCCCGCGCGCATCGCCTTCGGCGGCGGCGGCGTCAACCCCATCTTCAACGTCGACGGCCCGGAGCTGGCGTGCAACGTGCGCCCTACCGCGCCGGGGGCCATCGCCGAGGTGCGCGCCGGGAGCACCATCACGTTCCACTGGTCGCGGTGGCTGTATAGCCACAAGGGGCCCATCACGGCGTGGCTGGCGCCGTACGAGGGGGACGTGGCGGGCGTGAATGTGAACAAGCTCGAGTTTTTCAAGATTGCCGAGGACACGGTGGATGAGGCGGGGGTGTGGGCGAATGTGCGCATGATGGACGAGACGAACATGACGTGGACGGCGACGATTCCGGCCGATGTCAAGGCGGGGACGTATGTGCTTCGGCATGAGGTGAGTTTTTTCTTCCGTTGGGTTCTGCAAGATGTGAAAAGGGGGGTGGTGCTGATTGTGCATGTGATAGCTCATGGCGCTGCACTTTGCCGTTTCCACGACGCCCGGCTTCGAGTGGTCGCCCATCGGTCCGCAGTTTTACATGGCGTGCTTCAACTTCAAGGTTACAGGCGACGGGACGGCTACGCCAAAGGGTGTTACCTTCCCCGGGGGGTACAGCCTGGAGAAGGATCCCGGTTTGACGTTCAACCTCAGCTCGGATGCTGCGTTCACCCCCATCGGACCGGCGCTGCACAAGAGCGAGAAGACGGTGGAGTTGAAGCCAAAGGAGCTGGTGGTTATCAGCCCGACAGGCAACGAGACGACGGATGCTACGTACTACACAACGCAGGAGCAGGTGTTGGTGGCACAAGCGGCGATGACGGAATACTTTGACTCGATTGGAGGATAAAAGTCACTAGGACCAAAAGATGCACGTTGTCCTATCGAGTAGTTGCGCTGACTTGGTTCTAAAAAAGCAAAACCCTTCATCCTGACTTTCTCGCGCTGCCATTCTTGTCCTCCCGGCAAGTTCATGTTCCGTCGCCAAAATTACCCGGGCGGAGAAACACGACACGGCCGTCATGGTGTAGCCAAGTTATATCTCTAGCAACAAACCCAGCGCTGGAATGCGATGTTTGTAGCTCGCCAATGCCACTCGTGTGCTCCCAGTGCCGCGATCACACGGCCACATCTGGCCCGCTCAAGTCCATGCCCACATTGTCCACAGTGAGGCTCGCATGGGTTTCGCGCACAGCATGCTGCAGGCGTTTTGCGAGCGTCGAATACGGTTTCAAGGGCAGCCGTTGGTGGTGGATCGTGATTCCGACCGGAGTTGGCGATTCCGCGGGCAGAGGGCGGTTGGGATCCTGAAGGGCGTCGATGAAGGCGGTCGACATTGCGCAGGCGTAGATGTGCATCCGTGGGTTGTCACACCTGCCAATGCAAGACTTGCTTGCCAGCACCATCTGCGACGCCTTTTCGCCACGCAGCAAATAGTGCCGCTGCTTCTGTGCGAGTGCTATCAGGACGGCGGCAATGTACGGGTCTTCGTCGAGGTCGTCAATGTTCAGACGGTGTAATAGTTTCTTCGTGCGGTGAGAGGCGAGCATATTGGTGAATACTGGGCGGTGCCTGTGCCTCGATGGTTTCAAGTCGGCGCGGGTGGGAGGCGGCCCGCCGACGAGCGCCCGTCGTTTATCTTGGTGGGTGCGCGTCAGATTGATGTAGCCGAGCTGGGGGAGTGACTCGGCGTGGTTGAACGAGACGATGCGCAAATCGGCCGTGGTGCGGCCTCCAAATCGCAGCTCAATCCGCTCGCTCATGGTTGTTAGCGGCGTCAGTTGGAGGGAGATGCGCTTTGCTTTGCCTTACCTGCGGCACTCGAGCCCCCCAATAAGCTCCTCAAGGACGTCTCGGGTATGACTCGGGCTCACGACTCTGGCTGTGAAGAACCGCTCTACGTCCTCCAACATCTCCCGGTCGTCCTTGGTCTTTGGCGGCTCCTCCGGCTCGGGAATCCCTTCGACGACGACAGCCCCTCTGTTTGCAAACTCGCAGGACAAAAGGCTCAGATGAAGCGGCGTCCAGAGCAATGGATGGACCGATAGCCGTTTGCGAGGGTCGCTGGAGATGGAGAGCTGGCACATGTAGCCTTCCAAGCCCGAGTATTCCATCGTGTCTGTCTGGTGGCTGTCTGGTGGCTGTTTGATGTCTGTCTGATATATTTGGTGGACAAAATGTGCGTGTTCTGGAAAAGGACAAAGGGGATTCCAGACATGGCCGCGGAACCGAGACTAGCCCCAGCCGCCAAAGTTTAAAATGAGCCAAAATTCGATGGCGCGCCCCGTCGCCGGCAAGCACCAAAACTTTGATCGTCAACCCAAAAACTCGACCATCGGACCCATTCCATCATGTATTCTGGTTCGCGCCAACATGTCTTGGATAATTTACATAACAGGGCGAAAGCCCCGTCGAATATAACAACAATGGAAGGAAGCAATCATTTTGACTATAATAGTCAGTGTACCGCGCCAGTGCCCGTGAAACTAAAAAAACCCAAAAAACCCAAAAAAATTTGACTGAAGCAAACGAAGGAAGTAAACGAAGCGATTCAGGGTTTTAACTTCAGCCACAAAGGAAGCTTTGCGGTGGCGCAAGCCCGGAAAGTATGATAACAATCATTGCGTATCCGGCGATCACGTTGTGGCGTGTGACACGCGTCAACATGTAAAACCGAGCTCCTCCGTTCCACACTCTACCGCAGCGCAGTCCACGAGACGTTTTTACACCGATAAAAAAGAAAGTACATCCAAACAGCGCCCCTGCCGATCTGCTTTCCGATGATGGCGTGAAACTATTGTGAAAAACCAACTGGATGAGTTCAAGGCTGATCAATTCGGTCGCTTCGCCTCTCGTTGTAAATATCCAATCTTCGCACAAGGTCGGACAGGAAGCGCAAGCTAGTGTCCAAATCAGGGCCCCCTGATGCCGACCCGATGCTTGTTGGCACTTCAAAGAAGTCCCAAATGGGCATCATGGCATTTCGCGTTGATAGGCCTCTAGCAATAACCTGGAATGCCCTCTTCATGCTAGCAGGGCTGTACTTCAACTTCGGGACGGGTGCCTGGGGCGATCTGCCAAGCCTTGCTGACCCTGGTTCATTGTATTGCGCCAGGCGGCAGCAACGCAATATTGTTGCTGCTAGCCCTGCTGCCATGGCTGTTGCCACCGCACCCTCGCTGACCAAGTCTGTGGTATGGCCTTGATCGATGATCTCGAGGTCCCCTGGGAAGTAAAAGATCTCTTCTTTAATATCCTCCAAACTCGTCGAGACGGAACCGACTTGTTCGGCGACTGCCGCATCAATGTTGATAACGTCGCGACTCCCCCAGGAGGGTATTGTTCTTTTCGATGTGGATGTTGTCGAATGAGGACACAGAACGGTGATTCCGGTCTCCGAGGATCTCCGTACCGCATGCTGAAGGACGTATTTTGACTCGCCGTCATTTTCAATGGATATCTCCCAGGGTATGCACATGATGTCGATGTGGGGATCGATTTGAGTTGCATTTTCAATAGCCTGTAGCGACAGATGCCGTTGCACGTGGTTAGTAGGTAGGCGAGCAGCAGCCTCGCCAGATACAGGAAGAGCACTGGCAAACACGGGAAGAAAAATGCGAAGCTTACCCGAGCTACACTGCTAGGCACGGCGAAATCCTTGCCATCGGGCCCCCTTTGGACGTCGACCTTGAAGAGTTGGACCTCGGCACGGGGACAAACTTTTAGGATCAGGGCTGCCATGTGAGTTCCGTGCCTGGTGTCGCCTCCAGGGGGGTGCGTCTCGTTGTGGATGCGAATACGTCCCCGAACACCATCTGCAAAGATATCTACCCCACAGTCAAGCAGGGCAATTCTGATCTTGTCTTCAGGGGGATTCTGTCCTCGGGCCCGGGACGCGTTTTCGGTCTTGGCGGACCGATTTCTGGGTTGGGCTGACACTTCATCTGGCCTGGGGAGGGCAACAATGCGGAGGCGAGGCGTGGGCAGTTTGTCAGCCCTGCCAGAATGGAGTCTGGGTCGCGCCAGTGCCAACTTCTTTTCCACGCTGTCCAAATACTGTATGAACGTGTTGATGCATGACAACCACCTGTCTCGACTGGAGGGGATGCTGTGCTCCGCGGATTTGAAGGGCGCCCGTGGCGATCCTAGGCCAGTCACACCCAACACCTCAATTTGAACACCGGGCTTGAGCGCCAACATTCGCGCCTTGAATGTGTCGAGGTTGCGCCGGACGCGGTCTGGATATTGGAAATTCTTGAGGCATGTCAGCATATTGTGTGAAGTGCCTGAGCGGAACCATCAAGGCTCACCTCGAGAATGGTTAACCTGATGCTGTTCAGATTCGGGAGACGTGGCAGGCCTTCTGGCTCGCTCCAGCCCCGCAGCACAGCATTGTTGCCGCTCCAGTAAAGCGCCAGAGTCGCCACGAAATCACCGACACCACGAACAACGGCAGGGCAGATGTCCGCTATCTGCCAGTCAAGATGCTCGACGTGAAGCCGAGAGAGAGCCTGCTCGATGGCTTCCTCGTTGTGGGAGGGGGTGGAGAGGTCCTTGATCATAACTCTGATCACACGTCTGACTTTTTTCTCCGATCTCAGCCACTTGAAAATGACCAACGCATCTTCTCGGCTAGCGGGGTTACTGTCTTTGCCTCCTATTCCTACCATGCGGAAATTCCCGAGCGACACTAAAGCCAACACATCGTGGAACTCCGAGGTCCCGATTGCTTCCGTGAAGGCCGATATCGTGATGGGTGGCTCCTCTGGGTCCCTGTCCAGTGTGAAGGACAGTTGGGCATCTATGGAAGTACACATCAGCGGGCATTGAATGCTTGCCATGCAGGGACTGGAAACTTTGGTTGTAAAGCAGGGGGCGTCAACTTACTCAAGCGTGTGCCATCATGGGCGCACAGCAGTCTCCTGGCCTTTTCCTCACTTCTTGTTCGCAGGATCCACAGCTTCAGCGTGTCGGTGATCCGACTGGCGCTGTCTTGAATATCTCGCGCGCCGTTCGCCGGCAAAGTCTTTCGCGCGGCGGCGATTGTCGCGAGGTGGTGGTGGTAAGGCGACACCCTGGGCTGGGATCCTGGATATATTGCGTGAGAGGGTCTTGAGAACCCTGACCGGGAGAAGTCGGACATGAAATCCAGTGGACCGTCATCCTTTCTCAACAGCGCCTCGACGACATCAACTTGTTCTGGTGTGCATCTGTCATATTCCACTGCATAGTGGAGGGGGGTCATCCCTCGGTGATCCTGGTCCCTGAGCGCTGTCCTTGATGCTTTATGAATCAGCTCGAGGACGAGAGGCAGTGGCGTGCCGGATTTGACTGCGACATGAATGCAGTTCATGCCGTTTTTATCCTGGATGCTAAGAATCTTGTCGATATCCTCCGCCGTATCCACCATAGCCTGCGCAATGTGCGTCGTCTTGAGCTCCAGCGCGAGATGCAGCGCAGTGCTGCACGTGTCGCCGTCGTCCAAGTCCGAGTCCGAGTCCCATACAAGGCCTGGAAACTCTAGAACTAGAAGCCGGACAAGTGAGGCCGATTTAGTCGCATCGACATTTTCCAGCCGAGTAATGCGATGCAGTATGTTGCCGTCGCAATCCCACATTGCCGCATACCCCAGCAGCTGCCTGTACCGTTCGAGAAACTTGTTGCGCGCCCGAGTTGTGTCGAGATCGATGTCGTTCCGTTGCAGCCGATCGAGTATCTCCTCCTCAGTCGGGGTTCCTAGATCGCTGAGTACATCATCCACGTCATCCATCCTATCACGGGCTTCTGTGCTGGTGGGTGCCCGGTCGTCTTGAACACCATCTTGCTTCGAGTGCGGGGTTCCCGAGTCTTCAGATCCCATTTCCCCCTGGCTGCATGCGATGCTTGAGATCGTCGTCGATTGATCGGCCGGTGGTGCGGCTGTTCCAGCTATGTCTTGCAATGAGGACGTTAGGAAAAGAACAGCACTTGAGCAAGTTGCGCCAACCTAGGTGGGATAGAAACTCAGTTGTCTCGCGGAGAGCGAAGCGTGAAAAATGCGGAGGCTCGGGCGATCGCTCAGGCAGCGACCTATAACTTGACAGAAACGATCTGTCCCCGGCTTGCCGTGGCAGGTAGGCCGCTGAGAAGGCAGCAGCTCTTCGGTGGGGCTCCACCTCTTGTTGGGCAGCTGCGAATGCGGAGGCGAATGGGAAGGTACGAAGTAGGGACTTGCAGATTCTGTTGCATTTGGCGTGCGTGAATGGACAATGTCATTGGCAGCGTTGTCGGTCGGTCCCGAAGCTGGCTCACTGCGATCGGGCAGTCGGCGTCCGACCTCGCAACCGACGGAGCTGAGCCTGCTGGGAGCTTGTTGTCGTCGCCCAACCTCACACCAGGACTGCATTGCACGATCATTCCGCCTGACCATGGTTGCTTTCTCCTTCCTCGCCGTCAGTGGCATCGTCGCCATTTCGTTGGCCAATCTAGTTCAGGCACTCGGCGGACCGCAGGATTGGAATGATTTCTCCAACAATTTCGCGACCGACCTTGCCCCCATTCTCGTCCTCTTCGGCGAGCAAGCCTCCAAGCAATTTCTCAGCGAGTCCACCAGCATTTGGGACTGTCTGATTTTTGGTATTGCGCCAATTGGCGTCATCACCGCTGTCGTGTCCACCATTCGCCTGTATGGGAGCTCATCGCTAAAAGCGTTCATCGGCAGGGCCCAGGAAGCCCACGGAGTCGCTGAAGCTGAGCTATGCTCGTCCACGAGCGACGATGTCTGCGAGCTCTGGTCGAACGGTGGCATTTGTCGCGTCTTTGGTCGCCCACTAATTCTCGAATTCTTCCGCATCCACCCAAGAGCAGATGACTTTTACCCTCGCTTTGACGGTCCTGTAGTGGATACGACCATCCCGCCATCCTGTGGCCTGCACCAGCCGAAGATTGTGCTGAGCGCCGTCCGCAAGTTACCGATCGAAAGGGAATCCGACGCCAGGTCCCACTTAACGACGGGCTGGGTCGAGGTTGATTCGAGCGGTCATTCAGCAATTCGCGACGCAGGCTCCGAAGAAGACGGCACCCCCCACGGCTTCGCGCCCCATCCCAATTTGAGCCTGAACATCGGTATCAAGCCTTTGTCTCGCCGACTGCTGCGTGCCATTGCTGCGATCGGAACACTTCTCCAGCTTAGTTTCTTCGGCTACGCGACGTGGGTCACCTTCTATTACCCCGAGTTGTACGACGAGGACGGGTTGCCGAGCCTCTGGTCATTTTGTCTCGCCACTGCCGGGACTGCGATTCTGGCCTGTGGAATGATATGCTGCGCGATGCTTATCGAGAACATGTCAGCCGAGCGGAGATTCCAACACAAGGTGCGTTCGATATCCTCGCATGAACTAGTGCATCCCTCAACACGAGCTGCGCATGCATGTTTACGCCGATTCAGACGAACGAAGCGGAGACAACCATGTTTTGGCTCCAACCGGGCGACCAACGCGTTGGCGATCAGCTTTTCAATGCCTTTGCGTACTCAAAGAGCGGAGATACCTACATCACATCCTGGAAAACTGACGCCGCGGTGGAGTCGCAACGATCGGGTTTATCGCGCCTTACGCGAACCCGATTCCGACTCGGGTTGGCTATCGGGAGCTCATGCTGTGGGTTTCTCTGCCAATTCGTCGGGCTTCGGGGCCTACATGGATCAGTCGCGCTGTATCAGTTGGCGATAACCCTTTGCATGGCGATTGTTCGTGCACTTCTCCGGTCGCGACGTCTAGGCGCAAACCGGAACAGACTCAAGCAGCGACGGAATATCGAAGGACACGAACTAGACTGGCAGGCATTGAACATTGAGAGGACCTCTGACGGCGAATTCAAAGGTGGTTGGCCCTAAGGATCCCTGTTCTTGTCAGCCCGCTAACCCACCCCCTCTGCCTAGGCGGATGGTACATCGACGACTTCCCATCGCCACTGAGGAGGCCATCCGATACTGGCTGTGCCCCGGACGAGAAGCCCGACACCCTCATGCCTGACCGTGGGGTTGAGCAGGCACCAGGAACCCATCGGCTCGCCGGATTCCATGTGCAGAAGCAGCGAGACATCGACCGGGTCCAAAGCGCTAGAACCGCCGTGGCCTGGATCAAAGAGAACGAATCAGACGGCTCTCAGCCCAACGAAGCGGCTAGGATATTTCACTACAGAGCTTCGCTAGCGTGTCTCACTGGCAGCTTGATCGACGCTGAAGAAGAGAGATGGGGCACGAAGACGCGAGAGGTGGCAAGACAACTTCAAGAGGCAATGCAAGAAGCCACGGAATACATCTTCTCGGACATGGCAATCCTCAAAGGATGGAGAGAATCAAGCAGCTTGGTGTGGTCGACCACCTGTCGATTGCATGAGCCCCCCACTCCACCGACAGGGGGTGGTTCTGCAGGAGCTTCGACTAGTTTCCCTATTCACTTCGCCATGCATTGCAGCGCAGGCCGTTGGGAGATTAGCGAATGTCAACTTGAGGCTGCACTGGGTCTGTGGTCCTGGTCAGTCCGGCAGCTTGCTCCCCGCATCTTAGACCGCGTGTCTCGCAGAAAGGCGTTCATGGCGATGAGACATGAGAAGCGAGACGACTTAGTCTCGGCCATCCGACTTTGGGTTACACAATCACATGACATTACCACTGATCGCGTCAAGCTCCCCCAAGCTGCTGTCGCGGATCCCGGCATTCTGCCGAGTGGCCGAGGCCCCGTCGACGACCACTTAGGTAACGACCGATATGGTTACTTCCCCACTACGCTTTCGGTCCCCTTGATGATGCTGGCCAGCCCTTCTCTTGATGATAGGCAATCGGCAAGTCAGACACTTGCAGAATCACAACAAGACGAGGAAAGATTGGACGGCGTTTGCCTCTCGATCAAATCGCAGAGCTCGCTGTTGCAACTCATCGCACAGGATATTTTCGGCATATTCATAAGCAGAATTGCTGATATCATGGATCCTTTGAATGCCGCCGAACCGTGGACGCGACGGAGTCAAATTTCAGGCTTCAGCGGAGGGGACGCAACCGACCAGTCGTATCTCGGCCTCGCAAACCCTCATGTACGGGCGCTAGCCGATATTATGGTATCCAGCGGTATTGGTACGAGAGAGGACGCCCTTATGACGCTGATCCCACCACTGCTTCAGAGAGCGAAGCTGCCCAGTACGAGCGAAGTCATGGACGCACTCCTGCATGTGGCCAAGGATTTGAGGCGCAAAGACAAGCTCAGCCAAGCTGAGAATCTGTTGCGGTGGCTGATTGACAACGTGCCTCGCGAACTGCAGGAAAGGGCTGTCAGGGCGTTGGGCAATCTTTATCGGAACGCGTTGCGCTCCAGCGACCCGTCCGATCAGCATTTTGGCCATGTTGGATTTGAGGCCATGTCGGACATGAAGACCTTGTCGGAAGGCCGGCAAATCTTTGACGAAACCGACCGCGCCATTAAGGGCTATCTTTCCGCATGGGACAGCCTCAAGGCAACCGGAAGGAAGGAAAAGTCATCATTGGAGCAGTTGATCACGAAGCTCAACAACACGAAGAATGGCACCCCGACGCTCTACAGCGCATTGTGTGCCATCGACGCCCTTGACTTGCGCGGAGCACGCAGCACGGACGCGATGAAGCTCCTGAACAGGGCTATTTCGGCGAGGTGCCCCGAACTAATTGAGGATATGTGGAGCTCCAATCATATTCGTGTGCTCATTGCGGCAAGCAGGCTGACCGAGCCCAACACTGCCGAGGAACCAGCTCCGTTGTTCTGGGCTATCGACTGCGAGGTGGACTCGGAGACTCTGGAGGCGCTGCTTGACTGGCCGGACTTGGACCTCGCGCGGAATGGCATCGGCCCCCTCACTGCAGCCAGTCAGAAGGGGAACTACTTGGCCGTCGACATTTTGCTACGTCGTGGGGTAAGGCCGCACGGCGAGGGTGGATTGGCACTGCTTCTGGCGGTGGAGGGACGCCATGGCCGCGTGGTCCATCGCCTGCTCAGCGTAGGGACGGACCACACAGAGGTGCAATACCTCACGCGAGCCCTTCACTCTGCCATTGGGTGGGACAATGAAGTCGTCAAGTCACTCTTGAAGCACCAAGCAGACCCCCATGAAGAACTCTCCGGGCAGAATGCGCTCCACGTAGCGGTTCAGAGAGCTGACACCAGTGCCGCCCAGGAGCTCCTGCGTCACGGAGCCGACGTCAACAAAGGAGACCGCAAAGGAACTCATCCACCCCTGATGGCTGTGCAGCTGGGGCACTTCGCAATTCTGGAGCTATTCATGCCGATCTTATCACAATCCACCATCGCGCAGCTCTTGTCTCCCGCCGTGGAATCTGGAAACAAGAGCATCGTCGACCTCCTGCTCAGAAACCATGAAGCGAAAAGGGAGAGAGTGGCGCGAATTACTGGACAAACACCGCTCTTGACCATGGCTGTTGAAAAAGGGCTGGAGGAAATCGTCGAAGCGTTGCTCGAGGCACATGCGGACCCAAATATGCTCGTGGCAAACCATGACAACAGCCCCCTGCACGCCGCTATCCGGGCCAACAACAAGCGGCTTGTCACAACCATCCTAAATCCACGTTACGGTGCCGACGTCAACTTGCAAATTCGCTCGGGCCAGACCCCGCTTGCGCTGGCAGTAGAGCTCGGCCAGCATGAAACTGCTGAGCAACTGCTTGAGAGAAACGCAGCCCCTGATGCAGATCTTGGCGAACGGGGCACCGCACTTCATCTGGCCACGGAGAGAAAGGACCACCAGATGGTCGATCTGCTTCTGCGAGGAGGCGCGAATCTAAACACCAAAGACGGCCAGGGCCGCACGCCGTTGCTCGCGGCGCTGGAGGGTGAGGCTACCCAGCACGACCCAATTAACGAGAAAATTGCGGAACGCCTTTTAAATGCCCTTGCTGGCCCCAACGAGCGCAATTCCGCCAATACGAATGGGCCTTTGCATGCCGCTGTTCGAACTGGAAACGAACGCATCTTGTCAAAGATCTTGGATCCTTGCTACAGAGCCGACCTTGACCTGACCGTCAACGGATGGCAGACTCCTCTGGCCCTTGCGGTCGAGCTAAATCAACGGCACAGCATAGAACTACTGCTGAAGCGTGGGGCGTCCCCGAACGCCAAGCATCAGCGGGTCGGAGACGCCGAGTTCGGCACAGTGTTACATCTTGCCACGAAAAGACGACATGGCGAAGTTGTTGATATGCTCATTACCGCCGGGGCCGATATAGAGAAAACAGATGGCGAGGGGCGGACACCCCTTATTTTGGCATTGGAATTAGCGGCAGCTGGACATCACCAGGAATACGAGAAGATTTTAGAAGTCCTTCTACACGCAGGGGCGGATGTCAATACTGTCGTAGAACAAGAAGGGAAAGCGTCTACAGTGCACAGCGCTTTGCACCTGGCGGTGCAGAGCGACAGTCCCCGTATGGTCAAGCTACTCACTGAGCCTGAGCACCGCGCCAACATGGAGGTTCGGAACGCGTCAGGCCTAACACCCTTGCTCGCCATCGTCACCCCCTGTCGCCGCTTGACTCAGCACCAGCGGGAGATTGTCCGTCTCCTTCTCGGCGCCGGGGCGGATATCAATGCGACGGGCGGCAAATATGGAAACGTTCTGCAGGCGGCAGCTCATCATGGAGGGGAGTTTTTCGTGTACGAATTGCTGCAGCACGAGCTCAAGGTCGATATTAACGCCCAGGGCGGATACTACGGCAGCGCTCTGCAAGCCGCCGTCATGGCACGGGACGGCGAGGAAGTCGTCGAGCTTCTCCTCGATCATGAAGCTGACCCTTCGGCCCAGGGTGGCGCGTATGGGAGTGCGTTACTGGCTGCCGTGACGGAGGGTCGCAAGAAGGTCGCCGAGATCCTGCTACGCCGTGGCGCCGAAACCGAGGCTCGGCATTCGGAGACGGGGCTCACTGCCCTGCTTGCGGCTGTGAAACAGGGCGATATTGACATGGTTTCTTTGCTTGTCCAACACAAGGCCAATTTGGAATCAACGGACAGGGAAGGTCGGACGGCGCTGCTCATGGCAGCCGGTAATTGGAACAGGAAAGTCGTCGAGATTTTGCTAAATGCTGGTGCTAACAAAGAAGCGCGGGAACCCGGCTCCGAGCGGACACCGATGTTGGTGGCTAGCGATGAGGGGGATTATGGTATGGTGCGGTTGCTTCTGGAATGGGGGGCGGATATCAATGCTGAGGGCGGGATCTACGGGAATGCGATGCGCGCTGCGTTGTATCGGGAGGATGGAGAGGCGGAGGAGATGTTGAGGTCTTTTGGTGGGAGGGCGTGGCCGGAAAGTGGATAGGGAGGGGTATGGAAAGGGGGTGAGAGAGTGGGTTTGAGATGCCCCCCAAGCGTGCGATTTCACGACACATTGGCATCAGTCGGGCTATTTTTGGATAGCTCATGCAGTCATTATTTCATGTAATGCCCTTGGGCCCTAGTCTGCCGGCATGTGCATGTTCCAAAACACGCCTTTATGCTTCATTTCTTGCTCAACTTTTCTTCTCTACATGTCCAACTTCGCCCCTTGTTACTCTTTCGTCTACTCTGGCGCAGGCCAAATGCACGCAAACACTCGCAACGCCGCCACAAACCCCACACCTCTCACGGCAAACATCCACTCCAGCCTCTGCATCTCCTCCACGGCCCTCCTCTCCCTCGCCTTTGCCTTGGAGCAGGCACGGGAGCCTCCACGTCCACTTGGGCTTCTCGTCTGCGAAAACGACGCCAAAGCAGCTGCGCCCCCATCCAGAGAAATGGTGCAGCGGTCAAAAAAGCGCTGATCCAACCCGCAAGCGCCGCTCCATAGTTATCGAAAAATCCCGGCCGGGGTGCCGGAGTTGCCGTAACTGGTACAGTCGGAGTAACTGTACTCACCACTGTCAAAACCGCAGTGGTCATCAAAGTCACCATAACCGTTATGGTGACTCGGTAAGGGCACGCAGGAGGCATTGCGTCTGGTCGTAGAGGTATGTGTGAGCCGAAAATACCCTGGTCTGTGTTGCTTTGATGGTTTGTTTGAATCCGGTGTTCTCAGGTCGTAATATATGGGTGATGTGGGATGTATGACGAGGAAATGGTCAGGAAACCTTCCTGGAGAAATTTATAGACGCCTGCAGAATGGCATAAGAGGCACCTGCCCCAGCGGAGGTATGTATTTGATAAACATACTGTAGTGGGGGCCTGAGGCTGGCAACTACAGGTGTGTCGAAAATATTACACAGTTATCCAACATGCCGTGTGCGGGCGACATCGAATGTTTTACACCACTGCAAGGGTTAGGGTTATTGGCTGCACACGCAAAAGGGGGTGCGCGCTCGAAGCCCTTCGCAACAAGTGGTTGCGAATAGCCTCAAGCGCGCGAAAAAGCGTTGCGACGAGGAATTGAACAGAGGTTTTTTCAACAAGCAAAACGGCCACTTGAACGCTCGGCCACTGGCCCGCTTTCTTGAATTGTGAAATCCACTGCTCTTATTGCTATTGATGTAGGCCGAGGAAGGCATAACCCCAGGCATGGCCACTTTTGTGCTTCGGCCAATCAAAGGAGCCCCTGGATGGGTGCGCTGTAACATGCCGTGTTGGGTCAACATTGGATGTTGAATCCACTGTAATTACAGGGGTGTCAACATGCCGTGTCCGCTCCTACAATATCCCACTATGGTATCCACTACACTTGCCATTTTCATCAAATTCTCTGCGAGAGTTGGATTTATAGCGCCTTCCCCGTACTGTGCCACGACCTCCTTACCTAGTGCCTTCCCGGTTCTTTCTCCGGTGGAGAGCGTGATCGTGAGGTCTCGCAGGCACGACGGTTTACAGCAGCGAAGGAGTTTGCTAACGCTGGCTTCTTTTTCGACGTCGCATCGGAGCAGACGCAGGACACGTAGCGAGCGAAAGGGTGCGGGCGTGGTGGGGGGAAGGACGAGGGAGATCCTCTCGAGGTTGAGGGCTTTGAGGTTTGGGGCCAGGCGGGGAAGGAATTCCAAGTCGAGGGTTCCGTTGGCCCAGCCGGGCCCCTTGATGGTGAAACTACGCAGTGCGGAGGCGGCGAAGCCGATCGTTTGTCCGGCGAGTTCGTTCAGCAGAAATGTGTCTGGGAAATGAGTGCCGACTGTGAGGGCTTGGAGACTCTGCGCCCTCAGGAGGGTGAAGACGAATGGCACGGTTAGTGCATCTGTATTTACGCCTTGCCACTGTACAGAATCCCAGTTAGCAGCGTGCTTGAGAGAGTAACAGGGTCTGCATCTTGCAATGGTGCGCAGCAAGAGGTGGAAGAGCGGAGAGGGCGGGCCCGCCATGTTTTGCAGGAACACCCTTACTGGTGAAGGCAAAGTGGCGTTTAGTTGCTTGATGGCGAGTTGAGATGGCCGTGGCCATATTGCACTCCTACTGTTCACCTCGAATACTCTGAGTTGGTTTGCCAATATGGGAGTGTTCAGCAAAGTTGAAGCAAACTTCGCAAGTGCTGCGGGGTTGGCGTTAAAAACGTGATGCAATACTTTCTGCGCTTCAAGCCCTGTTGTTCGATTGACCAGACTGAGGTTGCACAGGATCTTGCGGCGCTCCCAATTGTAGACTTTTCTCCCCGCCTCATCGAGCCCGCGTCCTGGGTCACGACCTGTGCAATGCCAACAAAGGGATTTGCACACAAGGTCGAGTATTTCCTGGGGAAGGGTGATTGTTGACATTGTCACTGGTGACACTGAGGACTCTTGGCCGGGGTGGCTTGGAAGGGCGCAGGACTGGCCCATCCTAGTTCAGGGGTTGACTAGGGTAAGAAGAGATACTGGTAAGCTTATCGTCTAGGCTGCGATTGAACCTCGGATTTCAGGACACCTATGACAGATTTATATCACCCTGTTGGTCCTCAAAGTTCGTAATATCTCCTTTAGTTATCAATTTCCACAGAGCATAAAATCCTGCCATCTCCTACCAGGCCCGAGGCGAACTGCCTGGAATGGGGAGACGCAAGGGTATTGGCCATGTTCTGTGCCAACTTGAAACATATGGCTTAACACTAAGATAAACTGAATACGTTTGTCCAACATTGAATCCATCGGGGCTGAAAGAATCTCGAGCACGTAAGCGTTCAGGGGCTTGAGCCGTAGTACGACAAAGAAACCGCGCCAAGTAGTCCGAGACATTGTGTATGGAAGACGCCAGCGATGAATAGTTGGTTCCACCTCTGTTTCTCCGCTTGATACCCCTTTTTGTTTTGCAACGCCGGGGCTTGTGGCGTGTGTGTTTTTTTTTGGGTTTTTTTTTTTTTCCTTTTTTCTTTTTCTTTTTTCTTCTTTTTTCATTCTTTTTTTTTTCATCCTGTGTTCGTTTTGGTCACATAACGGCCAAGATGCACCAAATAAAGTCCTACCTGTAAGACTCACTCTGCGGGACCAGAAGCTGTGCCTTCATCCAAGGTCTCCAAACGGCGGGGCAATTCTGCCCTTGCTCGGTTCTGCACGCAATGACGGCCGGCAGCACGACCATGATGATTTGCGCCCCTTCACACGTGCTAGGTTGCTCGAGTTCATCGGACTGATATAACTCTGCGTTTTTCATGTCCGAACTGAAGCGGCCCTGATTCGCAGTCTGGAAATGCTCGAGGCTCAAAGAGTTGATGAAAGAACGACGAGACCACAGCCCGGCCGAAAACTGCAGCATCTTCTCGATGCTTTCTCCAAGTCGCTTGCTGCAGTTGCTGTGCTGAGATGGGTTCTCAAGTGACAGCAAGAACCTTGCTGGGCCTTTGAGAAAGCGCCTTGTCAAGCCCTCGGAGTATGTGCGGCGAGCGGCGGCGTATGGCCGGCTTTCGGCAGATTCCCCCTTCAAGTTTTTCATCTCGCACATTCCGTTGACGGCAATGATGCGCATCATGATGGATCGCCACTGGTGAGCATTTCGATCATACTCTTCATGTTCGTTAGCAATTGCATGTTGGGGAGCGTAGGTGCCCAAAAGGAGAAGAAAGAAGAAGAAGAAGAAGAAGAAGGCAAAGAAAACTCACCGGTCATCAGCTCGCCGTACAGATCGGCCAACCCATCCTTTGCCGTCGCTCCGCCCGTGGATCCCGCGACTGAAGGCTGCATGGCGTCAAGGACCCAGAACGGCGACTTGAACGCCTCCTTGCACACGAAATCGGCGAGCAGCGCCTGCAACAGCACGTAACTCATCTTGCCCTTTCCGCAGATCTCCTTGGGCAGCTCACCCTCCTCGAGGGCGACAAACGGCGAAATGGCCGCCAAGAACTCGCGTCTCTCCGACGGCAACAGCGCCTCGATGCGCGCGGGGTCTCGATGCGAAAAGTCCTTGGCCCAATCATACCAGTCCTGCGTCTGCCGGCTGAACCAAGCCTTGACGTCGTCGTTAGACGCCGACGACGCAGACGCCGACGACGCAAACGTCTTGGTCTCGTTAATGATGGCCTTGGCCGCAGAGTGCGTCATCATGAACTCGACAGGCTTCTTGCCCCGCTCCGCTTTCATGGCTTCAAGAGTCCTGATGCGTTCGTCCTGGTCCTTCTCGAGCCTCTGAGAATGGGCTTTTGCTAACCGCAGCGTCTCGTCCTTTTCCCACTTTATGCGCATATTAGCTTGCTGCAGCTGGGCAATTTCGCGGCGCAGCGCGGCCTTGGTCTGCTTGTGCTCCTCCTCGAGTCGCTGCAATTGACGGCTCAGCTTCCATTTCTCCTCGACGACGTCTTCGTACCACTGCCGCATCATGTGGGTGGGGATCCCGGGCCAACCGGCGCGGTCCGTCCCCCCTGTGATTTGGCTCGCGATCGCGAGAAGTCGGTCCCTGGTCACTTCCGCCGGGCTGCGAAGGCTGGGCGGTGGAGGGAGGTTGTGAATGGCGGGTAAGGCGTCCTCCGGCTCCTTCTGTGCCGCCAATGAAGCCTCGTCTCCAGGCGGATCCTGGACGGGACGACTGTGGCCCGGGTCCTCGGCAGAAGGAGGCCCCAGGGAGCCCTGGGCTGCGTCGGAGGCTGCCCGTTGATGAGGGGCCATCGTTTTTTTATTTCTGGGCTAGTCTTGGCCGTTATGTGACCAAAACGATCTGAATGCGAAAAAAGAAAAAACTCCAGACGCCCCGGCGTTGCAAAACATAGTTTCAGAGGCCCTGAGAAGATTTGAGTGGTGTGCGTGCGTGCGTGCGAGTGGGTGCGCGCACGCGAGCGTGTCTGAGATGTTGTTTGGAGGAAGAGGGAAGAGGACGAAGGCCACAAGAGGTGCACGTTTTATACATGGGAGGTTTCCGACTGTTGGCCTTTATCAAGGTTTGACGTCGGTACGTCCAAAAGTATAAATGATAATCCATCTGGCGATCAGGGCTTGGAGTGGGGTCTTTGGTAGTGGTTGTGTGTATACTTTTATTTGATGAATCTTGGCCGTCATGTGACCAAAATGAACACAAGATAAAGAAAACACACACGCCACAAGCCCCGGCGTTGCAAAACAAAAAGGGGTATCAAGCGGAGAAACAGAAAAAGTCAAATCAAAGCCCTCATCGCAGGTGGCTTATTTTATACTTTTTGGGCGTGCCGACGTCAACCTTATAGAGGCCAACAATCAGAAATCCTCAAAGTATAAAACCACCTCTCATCACCTCCATCGTTTTCCTCTTCTTCACAACAACATCACACACACACACACACACACACACACGCCACTAGGTTTTGTGAGTTCGGACCGAGTTGTGGCGTGTGGGTTTGGTGGAGCTGAGTTGATGGATTCTGCGATTTGAAAGAAAACCGGGTCCGGTGTTCTGGAGCTTCCACCGTTTTTTTGGGGCCCCGGTTTTTTGCACATCGTATCATCACTCCCTGGTCTGCCAGACGGGCACGCTAATGATAACCTACGCTGGAAACGGTGGCAAATACGCTCAACCACCGTTGACAGGGCGTTTCGCAAGTTAATGCGCTAGCGATGCGGCAGCGCTTTTACATCTCGTCCGCAACGCAAGAAGGGCGCGGGCTCAAACTTCATGAAACAATTCGAATCGGCCAAGCGCAACTTTGTTTCCTCCAAATATTCCAAGACGCACCGACTTCGCCTCAAGCTCAAGAAGGCCGAGGACTTGGAATACTTTGATGCAGAGGATGACGAGGTCCTCATCACCACGCGTGCCCATCCCAGATCCATCAACGACCGACTTGCAAGCTACCGTCACTGCAAAAGTATCTAACGAGGGGATGCAATAGCAAAGATATTAAGTCACTGTTTGATCCAGTTGTCAATAAAATCATCGGGCTCCTGGAGCAGCAGATCGTTGCGACGATAACGACAGCTCGAGTGAAAGTAACGGTAAGAGATCCATCCTATTGCGTCCTCGCTCCGCTCACAACATTCACTGCCGACTGTGCGGACGTGCACACAGGTCATCGTTCTCGTGGGGGGATTTGGGGAGTCACCCTATCTTTTCAACGAAATCAAGAAATGGTGTCCTCCCACCATCGAGCTCATCAACCCTTCCAGATCGTAAATTCAATCTTCATCTATCCCCCTTTTGTTCCTGAAACTTTCCATCTTACTGACCTGTCCTGGCAGTTGGGAAACCATCTGCCTTGGGGCCGCAGTCCAACCCTTCCACCTGACGACTTGGGGATGATTGTTGCCTGAGGATGTGAATATTGCCCCACTTTGTTTTTTCGCCTGTCTCCCTGCCTGCTCGCGATCCTTCTTCAGCTTTGTATTACGTCAATGGATGAGCTCTTGCCCTAGCTTCACACACTGATCGCGCCTTCCGCCGTCACATTTCCACCAAAATTCCTCAGAGGTTCGTCTCTCCAGCTTACCAACGCCAGCTTCCCCGCTGATGCTGACTGCCTGTTTGCTGAATAGCACCTGCACACGTAGCAAACGCCATGTCCTCTGGACCCCCTCCCCGCACGCCAACTGCGGCCACCCTCCAATCTCTTCGAGACGAGCTAAAAGGCAACATCATCCGAAACGTCAATGGTCTCTTTGCCAAGAACTTCGAGGGGAAGTCCCGGTCCGCAGTGGTGCAAAGCAAATTGCAAGACACGCAGTCAGCAAAGATCATCAGCAAGCTGTGTGCCGGTGTACCTGACATCGCTCGCTTCGACTCGCTGTTGGAATGGCTTGCCCATTTCCAGACCCTGTTATTCGCGGCCGAGCAAGCGGGCCTCCACTTCCAGAGCCAGCCGCTCAGCAGCACGGGTGGCGCGCCTGGGGCTGCCATCTCCCTCGAAACATCCGGTGCCCCGTCCATTTCAGGCAGCACCCGGGTGTTTGGTGAATTTCATCACGACAATACTCCCTTGGCTGATGACGACGACGACACGCTACGCTTCTGTGAGCATGCACACCACGTGTTGAAGACGCAGTCGGCTCGATGCTTCGTGCACGGGTTCCTAGTCCGCGGCACTACACTGGAGCTCTGGATTTTCGATCGCTCGGGGGCCTACAGCAGCGAGAGGCTCGACCTGGCTCAGGCACCCGACCTGCTGGTGCGGACTCTGGCCGGCTATGTCTTGATGGATGACGAAAAAGCTGGGTTCAATACTTTTGTGAAGCATGGTGCTCCTGGGTCCGACGGCTACGTCACATTCCACCACGACGACAAGTTCTACCTTCGACCAGAGCCGATTGCAATGGCGGACTACATAGTTGGGCCGGGAACAAGCTGCTATGCCGCCTCGGTATCGACAGTTGGGGAGCCAGACACCGTCATCAAGTTTTCCTGGCGAGAGGATAAAGAGCCCACCGAAGTCCGCCTACTGGAGCAGGCGCACAAGCGCAACGCCTGCGGCGTAGTTCAGCTCGTAGGCCATCAGGACCTAGTGAGCATTGCCGACCTTCGCCAGGGACTGAAATTCCCCCAGCCCTTTGTCCCCCGGACTTTCTCGTGCGTCGCAACTACCCCTCTGGGCCGTCCGATCCGAGAATACACGTCTATTCCGGAGCTCTTGGAGGTCTTGCGCGACCTCGTCAAGGCGCTTCAATCCCTCTACGTGAATGCGAGGATCCTCCACCGCGACGTCGCCATCAAGAATCTGATCATCGCCCCGCAGCACAGCGCAGACGGCCTCAAGGGTGTCTTGATTGACCTCAACTGCGCGCTGGATCTCGACAGCACCCGTCCTATCGAGCCAATGGTCGGGTCAGATGGATTCATGGCCATTGGCATCCTCCTCGCACACGTATCGGCACGACCTGGAGTCCCTGTTATACGTGTTTCTATGGATCGCTATTGCGAACGATCGCGTGCGCGACGAGGCGAATGACATACTGGAAGGCATGCCAAAGACGTCGCGGCTTTGGAAATGGTGTACCATGGATTTTTGTGCTGTCGGACGGGACAAGGCTGCCGACATGCGCCCTGAGGGCTTTGAGGGAATTCTCGGCGAATTTTCCTCCGACTTCGCTTCTCTCCAAGGTCTGGCCAGGGAGCTGCACGCGCTAATCTTCCCTGTGCGCGATGGGGAAATCTTCACGGGTATTGAGACAGACCAGGTGGCTGTTCAGAAGCTATATAACGGGATAGCAGCTGCTTTCGACCGGAGCGCTAGGGCACTCTACAGTTAAGGGCGTCTAAGCTATCAAGGTTTTGTTTCAGGCACAAGGGCACCGCTGGTGGCAGCTGGATTGCCAATGAAAGGCTCTAATAGGTACGGTTCTCGTTCTGGTAGCCCCGCTCCACAGAGAGAATAAAACATAACTTGCATACAGAGTCAACTTGTATCTTCGATTGCCCGGGCTTGAGCTTCACGCAGTAGGGGGCGGACTCGAATAGCCACGCAGCCTGGAGAGCAAGACCGATGGGCGGATGGGGGTGTCCAGAGACCCCGAAATCTGAGGCTCGGGGGCAGAAAAAGGAGAAAAACTAATGCCGAGTCGATGAAGAGCATGTTGATGGCGTCACAACCAGGAATTGACTGCACCTGACGGGTATCGCTCTGGAACCCGGCATGCCTTTTACGCCGTGGCATCCGCTATCTCGGCGGCCGCGTAGGAGCGAGATGGATGTAAGTACCACTCAAGCCTGTGTGGGCACGTTTCCAGAGCGAAGCTGCTTAGGACTAACTCCAAGTTGCCTGTAAAAGTTTAACGCTTCTATTTCCTGATCTTTACAAGGTAGTTTACCCTTAGCTCTCAAAAGAAAACCAGTCTTACGTTCCTACCTACCAAACCCACGTTCACCCCTTAACCTCAAACGTCCCCGCCCAAACATCCATATCCACAACCCCATCCATCCCCCCCTCCAACGCATCCACAGCCGCCGCCAACGCATCCCTCATCCCCAACAACATCTTTTTCGTCTTCTCACTCACCTTCAACGCCTCGACATCATCCACGAAATTCGGCCTCTTCAAAATCATCACCGTCTCCCTCCACCCGTACTTCTCCTCGCGCGGCGTGAGGATCCCCTTTTCCTCACCCTTCAACACCCACCCCGCCTCCGCCGCCGCCGCGGTCATTTGCGCCGGACTCAACGCACACCGTAAATTCCGCCATGACGTCTCATCCCGAAAAGATTCCAGCGCGTTGGTCGCCAGCGCCGTCAACACATGGGCTTCCCCCCCCGGTCGGGACGCAGAAAGTGAGAATTCCGCGATGAGAAAGGTTTCAGCCTTGCCGATGGCCGCGGCGAGGATGGACGGCAAGACGCAAGGGTCGGAGAAGTACCAGGCTGTGTGCGCGATGATGACGTAGTCGAAGTGTTCTGTGGTGGAAGCGAGGTATTCCTCTCCCGAGGCTTGGATAAAGGTGATTTGTTTTCCGACGGGGGAGTTTTTGATGTGTTCTTGCGCGAGTGAGAGGGGCGGGGTTCCGTAGTCGGGGGGCATGGGGTCCGTGGCGACGACGTGGCCGGTGGGACCGACGGCGTCGGCGAGGGGGACGGTGAAGTCGCCCTGGCCGCAGCCGATCTCGAGGACGGTGGCGCCGCGGGGGATCTTCCAGAGCTTGACGAGGTTTTGTCGGTGGGTGACGGAGGCGAGGTTGTGCGCTGGGTCGGAATAGGGGGGCAGGTGGAGCAGGAAGGTGACGAGCTCCTCAGGGGAGCGGAGTTTGGTTTCGGTGCTCATTCTCAGGCCCATTTCAGATGAGTTTGCCGACTGCCGAGGAAATCATGCGGGATGTGGTTTCCCTCGCGGTTTTGATGTGGGGGTGTCTGCCTTGGGGTTGAAGCCAGCTGGGTTTATACACTCCATGTTGGCGGGTGAATCGGGTAAAGTCGAGATTGCGTCTGCAGTTTGATACAAACGGCCTTATCTTGACACGCGCATGCGCCCACTTCACCCGGAAGCGTTTGCTGCGCCTCGCTCCTACCGCGGGTACTTCTGCGGTGTTGGTTTCGGCACTGACGGGTCCTTCCCCGTCACACCGTGATGCTGCTGTGCACGGTACGGCTGAAACGCAGCAGCTTGATATCTACAAGGTATATGGGAACCAAATTGTTGGGTCCAAACCCGTGCTATTCGAATAGTGCTGGCTTTAAGACCCCTATTGTCGCAGAATTCCACATCGGCGATTTGCTATGCCTTTCTTTTTCAGAGGCAGCGATGATCATCGCATTTGTATTACGAAAACGGCACCTAAAACTCCTCGCAAACTCAACATGCTCGACTCCTACTGGCAGAAAGCAGAGATCGAACCTATGCTCTCGAGCGAGGCGTGTGTTGCTGCCAACGAGATGGAAAACGCGCGTAGATGTCAGCTGGGTTATGAGCCCATCCGAAAGCCCCGTGTTAGCCCCCATCTTGGTCTTTTTCTGCTTCACCTTACCATGCTTTGCGCCTGGGTTAGTATTGCGATGGTCGTGTTGTCTGGGCGCCCGTGTTCAGTGGTCACCACATACTGTAAGTCATGTGCCTTCTTTTCTCTTCTCCGCACATGGACTACTTTAAGCTAAGACGGTGGTTTCCGTAGCCCCGGCGAGGGACGCTGTTCGTCTTGAAGCGCATGTCTGGCCTCCAGATGGAGAGTCCAATGCATCATACGCCGGAAAACCCACTCAGGGTCGGGATGCAGCATGGACTGAGCTATTACAATGTACAGCATGGGTTTCCAGCCATCTAGCTATTTCGGCCGAGTGCGTCCGCTAACTTGCCATCAGACAGCGATGTCAGACTTACCGCGGAAGAGCTTGACAATCTGGATCCCACGCGGAAGTTCGAGGGTGTAAAGCTCCCTGACGGCGGATACTTGGGGACCCTAACTGTATTCCATGAGCTTCACTGCGTTGTAAGTGCACCGCTCAACCAGCTTGGGACTCTTAATTGCTCACACAAACTTCAGAAGCACCTACGACACTTTCTCTACGCATCTCACTACTTTCCTGATCTCACTCCCGACCAAATCGAGGCTCGCCGGATCCACCTCGAACACTGCATTGATCTCTTACGCGCCGGTGTCATGTGCCGCGGGGATGTGGCGCCACTGACAATGCGTTGGGGTCACACTCAACCGAAACCCCTGGCAAACTTCTCCAGCGCACATAGATGCGTTAACTGGGAGAGCATTAATGACTGGGCACGAAGACGAACGGTCGCCCGGCTTTTTGAGCCGGGCTACTTGAGGCATCCAATCCTGGGCGACGTATTCTCCAGTCCCGGTGAGGCCTTGGCGGCCCTTATCGGAGCTGTAAAGGACCCGTAGTTGCTACTCTAGGTACATTGTCACTCAATCGATGCACCTCAAGAACGTCCCGCCCTCGGTGAACCATGTTCAACTGCTGCGCCGCAACTTCCCCCACCTTTCTTCCTCTCCTCTGGTCCGAGAGTAAAGCCGGGTATCAAACCGCAGAGAGGGCCACAAAAGTCTATCGGCCACGGTGCTTTATGGTTGAATACCGACGTGCCTCAGCTAGTGATAACAATTACCACGTTGACTTGTTGGTTCTAGCCTAACTGGCAGGTTTTTGGATACAGCCAACAACCCGCACGGGCATGAAGCAATCTTGGCCAATGCCGTGCGGCACGGGTGGCAACATCACACCTACCCTGCCATGTGGGACAGCCTTGCCCCAAAGGGACCCCCTTGCATGTCTGCGCCGCATTTTTATAGTGATTGCTGATCGAGAGGCGGAAGTTTAAGCATTCCGCTGAAAAACAAAAAAGGAAATAGCTAGTATCCGAAGTGCTTCTCGAATCAGGCCGGGGTTCAACTCACTCGGGCAAGTTTCCGCATTTCTGGCCAGCAGCAACAGACTCGCGGTCCAACAACTTCTACCCTGTACTTGAATCCTTCAGATCTTAATCCACACAATCGTTTTGTGGTCCTCAATCTAGCAAAGACACCCTGTTGAAAGTCTCCCACAATTTCAAAGCCATCGCCATGCAACTCTCAAAGCTCTCACTCGTAGTCTCACTGGCAGCTGTCATGACAGCTCGTCCAGTGATCAAGGGTGAGTTCTCCCTCTCCTGCCAAAATAGAGGTTTGTGTTTCTGACATATCGCAGCTCGTGTAGAATCATTGGGCGCAGGATCCGCAACATCTCTAAAAGACCCAGCTTTCAAGCCGCCGGATGCGGACACTGCGTGGATTTTCTGGGCTATTGGATGGGGCGGTGCCGAGGAAAAGGAAGAGTAGTGGTATGATAAGACTCAGGGAATCACTGTTTCGTAGGTGGCCTCAAACTCAATCGTATACCCCTTTTGCAGACACAGGATGCACTACGTGATCAAACCACAACTGTCCCTACACCTTCTCCGTTGCCTGGTAAACCCCCAGACCCTCCGAAATAAACACCGTGACCCTCGATTCCGTCCTCTGAAGCCTCGGATGCCTCGGATCAGAAATATCAAGCACACCCAAATCCTCACCGGGCTGCGTGACCGGAACGGCATCCGTCGTCCGAGACCACGTCCCAATACCGTGACCCTCGTAAGCAAGCCTCTGCAGCTGAAACGCGCCGTTGATGGTCCATTCCAAGAGAGAGTACGGACATGATCCCTTGCGCGCCCTGAGCCAGCGGGCCAGGGGCTCAAGAGCCCATGAGAAGGCGATCAGGAGCGCACCCCCCGCGAGAATGGCAGAGAGGCCGAAGATGCTGAATGAGACGTAATCTGACACTAGAACTTTCTAAAACTCGGGGATCTCGAGTTAGTCTCACCTCTGTCCACTAGTGTGGTGTGGAGGAAAGGGGGCATTTACCTGATTGCTGCACAGCTGCTTCTCAGTCGGGCTGTTCGCAAACCGGAAGGTTGTCTCCAACCTGGGGTCCCGAGGACCGGTGACGGCCTCGACAAACTGACGTTGGAGATGTGCTATCGCGCTGGAATGCCAGTGTTGCACCTCCCTTTGCCACTGGTTGTTAGGCAATGGTGCCTGGTGTCCACCCGTGATGCTCGTTCTCGCCGTCAGGGCCTGGTTGCCC
This sequence comes from Podospora aff. communis PSN243, assembly GCA_033296975.1. Classification (NCBI taxonomy): domain Eukaryota; kingdom Fungi; phylum Ascomycota; class Sordariomycetes; order Sordariales; family Podosporaceae; genus Podospora; species Podospora aff. communis PSN243. The sequence goes on along the minus strand of MU865966.1, from coordinate 30,181 downwards.
ATGACGGCGATGGGGTGAAACGCCTGCAGCGCCTTGGCAATGGTAGTGTTGAGCATCCACTCCACGTGATGCCTTTGCTCTTCGTCGTCAAACAACCCAGATAAATACTTGATGTCGACAAGGTCGTTGAAGCTCATCAGGGGAGTACACTTGTTGTTTCCGGAAGAACCGGGCCAGCAGAGTTGATTCTGCTCTGCGCAGGCGAGCGGCGAGCCGGGCTCGTCTTGCATGAAGATGGAAATGTTTCCGGCAAGACTGGACAGTTGGTGGAGGCGTTTCGAGTACGGGGTTGTTGCCTTGTACCAGGGGTCGAGAACCGGCTGGGAGAAAATGACACCGGAAGCCGTGAGAAAGAAGAGGTACACATCAGCATCGGGTCTGCTGAGCTCGGGGATTGGGTTGAAGCTGGACATTTTGGGGTGGATGGACCCGTTCCGCCCAAAAGCGAGGTCGAAGCTGGGAGCAAGGACCCTGTTAGCGGAGGCACCATGACCATAGGTGAATTCTTTTCCCCCTGAGATAAACGTACCGTATCGTGTAGTCATTCTTTGTATCCCCGCCGTTGGATTGCATCTCTTCGTAGCTCACGGACACGTTCCTCGGAAACTCGATCGTGTAGTTGTCTCTCTCCAAGTTGATGGCCGGGATCGGACTGCCATAGTGATAGCGAATGTACGACTCGTTGGCGGACTCGGTGGAGATGGAAGTATACCCTTCACTGGCCAAGGGGCTGCAGTGGAGCACCCTCCGGTACTGGAACCGCTCTTCGGGGCGAGCGTTGCGACCAAAGTGCTCATGGCTGTTGAGGTACCCAGTGTCCACTAAAAGATTGGAGTTGTTGCTTTGGCAAACCCTAGAATGGAAGGGACATGCGGCTCGAGTGTCAACAACCTCTGGCTTGAGCTGCTGCTTCACCATCAGGCCACATCCGAGGCCCTCTGACTTGGTCGAGCCCGAAGTGTAGCACTGTCGCGCATAGGTGTCTGCTGAGATGAGGTCCTGAACCCTGGTCGGGACGAAGACCTCCATGACGGTCGTCAAGTTGTCAGCCGCGAGACTGAGGTCCATGTAACCGCAACGTGCCCCGGTGAGCAGGACGTCGGTACTGACAGTCGATGCGATCCTTGAGGAATAACCAGTTGAGAGGGTCATCGCGCAGAAGCAAAGTACCGCAAGAGCTAGAACGGGGAGCAGACGAAGCCATACCCGAGTGGCTCGACTTCTCCATGACCATAGAAGATTTGCAACGGAATAGATGCCATTGTCAGGATTGGCCGCAGTTCGGAGTACCGCCTGACGCTGATGATGCAACCCGTCTCGTGGGGAGGGGCTGGAATAGAAGCCGTGTAGAAAGAAACAGAGGATTCTCCACAAACGCAGGCCGACAAGAGCCACGAAGAGAGCCAGGAATGACATCAACAGGCTGCCATCTTGGCGGGTCAGGGTGAGTGTGGCGCCTAAGAACCGCCCCTGGGACCAGTTGGTCCAGGAGCCGACATGAACGTCGTAATCTCCCGCCATTCTGAATGTTTCTGTGGCTCAACAGGAACTCAAAGCGACTGGTTGCCTCGGTTGACAAACAGATAAGGGAAAAACAACAGACGGGGACCACATCCCGCCTGGTATAATCGTGATGGGGGTAGTTTGGTGAAGTTGCATCCGCGGACGTCGGAATTGTCGCTTGGCATCAGGGGACGCTTTGCCACCAACGTGCCGCGTGCGCATGATGGAGTGAAGAGGTGCTGCCAAAGGGACTTTCGTCCCTCCACCACTCATCCTCCCTTTCACCGGGCGCATAAATGAAGAGCTACACCAAACTAGATAATTCGCCAACCCTCTGCGTCGACGTAGGCGTCCGGCACATGGCGCGTTCGCGTTTCAAGCCGGACTTCAATGTTCGGACAAGATTTGCCGGATAAACCACTGCAACCTACCTGTTCGCATTTCGGGCCGAGAGCAAACATCTGCACGGTTAAAACTCCCGACCCGGCCTGTCCCGCGCCAACTGTCCGGTTCCCTGCCGAAAACGACCAGTGAGTGCTCGACGTGGCATCTGTGTTTAGAATTATTTTAAAGTGCGATACACAGGAGGATGTTGCTCTATCCGTCGGCTTCATTGTCTCCCGTGAACTAAAATAGCACCCTCCATGAAACTGCGTCTGTTGGATGTTGATGTGAACCGAACTTAGATAGCATCCTCCAGCACGAACAACTGCCTGCATCCCGAGGTCAGGGGGTAACCCTAACCCCGCCCCGACTTTGCCCCTGAGGACCCCTGAACCCCCCTAATTCCATCCCAGCCTTCATTCGTCGACCTGTCACAGCCCGTCTACTCCATTTCGGCGTCTGGAATGGAATCGCCGATGCCTCTGAAGATTTAGATGGCGCGCTGGAGATTGAAAGGGACGGTGTTGCACTCGCCACAGCAACCGAGCTCCGAGGCCGTCTTTTGCATGCACGCTTGGAGCTCAAGGGAGCTGCAGATGACGATGGAGAGGCGATCGAGGACGTCGAAGACGCTGGGTGGGCAGAAGACGAGCGGACAACCGACGAAGACGACGCGACCGCGGACGGAGAGAAGATTGACGAGAAAGACGATACAACTGATGACGAAGAGGCGATGGTCGACGACGATGGCAACGCAGAAGACGACACCGACGATGACAAAGGCAGCTCCGGCTCCGAGGGACAGCCCACCGGCCTCATCTTTATATTCTTGATCATGAGAAGCCCATCCGCCATGTGCTCGTTCTGCCAGTGTAGGTAGAGCTCGTAATCCTTCGTCTCCGACACTGTGAACGGCCCAAACGTCTTCTTCGCCCAGACTCCCGGCTCTGTCATGTGATCGAGGAGCGACATCATCTCCGATGACAACGGATTAGGGCTACCCGAGGGTATGTTTTCTGCCGAGACCTGAAGGACGTTACCAGTCCTCCACTGGCCCTGGATCTGGTACTCGAACTCAAACTCGTATTCGACGCCAGCCTGCAAAGTGATGACTTGCCGGAGGGTGACGAGGCAGAACCACGGGCGAGTGGATGCGCAAAAGTTGTAGAAGTAGTTTGTGTTTGTTGACTCCTCGTGGCGGAGCTCGAGGTCGCCCTCGGTGGGGATACCGGGAACACCCTGTGGAGTAGAGAACCGCCAGTTCTCGTTCTTCACTGGGGGGCTGATGTAGGGGACGTAGAGAACGCCGTATTCCCATCCCGGGTTGGCGAGGATGGGGTCTGTGCAATCGACCGAGGGTGCGGGTGGCGGTGCGGCTGATGAGGAAGACGGGGGCGCGATGGAGGAAGGAGAAGGCTTGTACAAGGACGACGAAGGTGCTGCCGAGAATGACGATGAAACTGCTGAAGACGAGGGCACAACAGAGGATGACGACGGGACTGCCGAGGACGACGGCAGGGCCGAAGAGGACGAGGGTGTCGCTGGGCAAACCGGAACAACCTCCGGATCATCGCAGAGGAGGGGCGTGAGCTTGACCTCTCTGATGTGAAAAAGGGCATCGTGCGGATCGTTTCAGAAGTAGATGCTGACAAGCATGTCTCCAGCCGTGTCGAGTCGAAAAGGTACATACTTGTGGTTGACCCATTGACCCTGGGGAAACTCCTTCGTGTAAATCTCTGTTCGGTGAAGGAGATCGCTCCAACCGAGGGTGTCGATGCTCAAAGTCATCGAGTTCAGCTCCTCGACGAATCCCTGGGCATAGAAATCGAACTCAAACTGATAGTCGACGCCTTTCTGGAGTGTGACAACCTGGTTCATGGCGATGACGCAAAACTCACCGGGCCAGTTGAGGGGGCAAAGGTTGTAAAGGTAATTGGAGTTGGTTTCGCTGTCGTGGCGAATTTCGAGCTGGCCGACTCCAGTGAGACTCGTCCCAAGTCTCCAGTTTCCGGTTTTACTCGACGAGTCGTAATCTCCATTGGCGAGCTCCCCGTTGGCCCAACCCGGATTGGTAATGAGTGGTGCCGAACAGTCGATGATGCAGAGCTCGGGGGAAGCGTCTTCGCGAGGGTTGAGCGCGACAGAGTAGGCCGTGGCCACATATATCACGGCCGCAAGGGCGCAGAGAGTCCTGGACTGGAGCCTCATGGTAAAACTAATGGACGCTTCAGCTGGATTTCTGAAGCTGGCGCTCTGTCGAAACGAGTGACTGGCGGAAACACCCATCAACTGGAACCAGTTCAAGTGGCGACCCCTTCTGCATAACTACCACCCACGGGGTTGGTTCGCGCTCGCCCCATGGTCGTCATCTCAGCGCGATCGTTCAAACGGGTGCCGGACTCCCGATGCAGTCGCAGCAGACTAGAGGCTTGGCTTCTGGGCATTCAGGGTCGCTAACAACGACCGCCCACACCGCCTACGATTTCTGTTAGTGATGCCCAACTGCAATACCATCAGCGCAAGCTGAACCGCCCGTTTGGAACCAAACAACAATAGCGCATCCATTGCGCCGTTTGTTTGCCTGGCCCTCAATGTTCAGCCGCGGGTCTCAACGCCTCCAAAAAAAAAATGTGTGGGATTTTGTCCAAATCGTACAAGCGCTTGACCCCTTTCCAACCAGCCACGACCAACAGAAAAAAAACGACTCTTTCCACCCCGCAACTCCCCCAACAACCCACCCTCAAACCCCCCTCTCCGTAATCCTCACCGCCATCCCCCCCTGGCTCCAAAAAATCGCACTCTCCTCCACCCACGGCCGCCCCACATCAACAACCTGCATCTCAAACTCCCTCACCAGCTCAAACACGCACTTGTACAGCTGCGTAAACGCCACCAACTTGCCCGCGCACATCCACCTCCCGCTCCCAAACGCCAGCTCCACCGTCCTCTCCATCTCCGCCCTCTTCTCCGCATCACTGCATTCCAAAAACCTCTCCGGCCTGAAAATCTCGACGTCGTTGCCAAACAGCTCGGGCGACATCATCAGCCCAAAGAGATTATGGCCTACGGCTGTGCCCTCGGGGAGGTACACCCCGTCAATGGTGTCCCCTCCGGCGGGGACGGATTTGAAGTGCCCGTATAGTGCTGGGGGGCGGAAGCGGAGGCTTTCGTAGATGACGGCGGTGAGGTAGGGGAGCTTGCGGCCTTGGTTGTGGGTGATGGGGTCGGTGGGGGATACGAGGCCGGAGGCGATGGCGGAGGCGGCTTCGGCGCGGAAGGCGTTGTAGATGCGGGGGGTGGAGATGAGGTGGAGGAGGGCGGTGCGGATGGTTGTGCCGGTGGTGTCGGAGCCGGCGATGACTTGGACGACGCATTCGGCGGCGCATCGGGATTGGGATAGGCCGTGGCGCATGAAGGAGCCCTGGAGGGGTTGTTAGAAGGGGGTTAGAAGGTTGTATTGATTGATCTCGGCCGTGAATATGACCAAAATGAGTACAAGACAAAAAACACCAACGCCACGAGCGCCGGCATCACAAAACACAAAGGGTATCAGGGTGATTGGAAGGGGGTAGGGGAGGGCAGACGGGGAGGGAACTTACGACCATGTCTTTGGAGTCGGTTGCGCCGGTTGCAAAGTGCTTGGCGACAAATTCTTGGCCGAGTCTGCAGTGGGAGGTGAGTATGGATTCGAGATCCTGAGAGGGGGGAACATACGCAACGAGCCTGCCCATTCCGTCCTTGTCGGTGACTTTGGGCATGATGTGCGGTGCTAGGGGGGAGTTGACAATGGTCCGGAGCACAGGTGTGTCGATCATGACGGCCATCGGCTTGGTCATCTCGTCGACCTGCTTGTTGAAATCGAACAAATCCTTGTTGGCCTCGAGGTAGCCAAATGGCTCGCCATATGCCAGCTCCGTGACCGAGTCGAGGGTGAAGAAGCGGATGATCCACACCAGATCCGCCTTTCGTGTTTGCTCCGGGGTTGACAGGTAATGTTTCCGAATGACATCCTTCAGCTTCTGCAGCTGATGGTTGATGCCGCCCTCGATATCGACGTTATCGCGCCCGTTGTACCCGTTTGCGGTTTTGGCCTTGAGCCGGTCGTGGGCAGCCGTGTCCATGGTGGTGAGCATGTTGTCTTGGCGGGGGTCAATTCGGAGGGCGGTCCACCACCCGTCACGGCCATATGTACTGCGCGCGCCAGAGATACGGCGCAATGCAACGGGGTCGTCGGTAAGGACATAATTCGGCGCGATTCGCACGACGCGTCCGTATTTTTTGATGTCGACGAGTTGTTTGCTGGAGATGCCAAGAAAATTATTGCGCATGAGCCAGAGGTAGGAAAAAGAGGCAAGAAAAGGGCCCGGAATGTGTCGCAGTCGGTACCAGGTGGCAAAAGAGGAGATGAAATAATACACAACCACTGCACCTGCCCCCAGTGGGAGGAGTTGCGCAGAGGTCAAATTGACGTCATCGAAGAACAGCATGCTGAAGCTTGGGAGGCGGATGCGCGCCGAAAGAGATCCAAGCATTATGCGGGACAATTAAAATTTTGAAAGATCGAGCATGAAGAGACGACGAAAAGGCAAGCTCACGGCGACGGGCCCATCCCTTCAAATACGAAACGACGTTGGAAAAGGATGGTTGAGACAAGCTCATGACTAGCACTAATGGCCAATCAAGAGGCAGGATCGCTTTTACGACGCAGCCAATCAGGCTTCGTCATTTCCGCGGCAGCTGGGCCGCTCCGATGCGGGCCTAGAAAATCCCGACCGAGGTCACGGTAGTGGGGCGGAATGCTCCGATCTCCAACGACAACCGATAGGCTACAAAGCCAGCCCTTCATTCTCCTGGGCGATTCCCCGTCACCAACTCGTACAAATGGGCCCATTGCCAAGAACAATAGCGCCGAGGCCTTCCGGGACTCCCGACACACAGTTCCATCAAGTGTCACGGCGCAAACGGACGCGAGCGAGCAGACCAAAAGTGCGCACCGGCTGCAAGACGTGCAAGATTCGGAGAGTCAAATGCGATGAAGGGAAGCCGATTTGCCATCAATGCCGGAGAGCGAGCATCGTTTGCGATGGCTACGATAGCCCGCCGTTTCGTCCCAAAACGAAGGAACTCGCTCCCTCACATCCAGCAGCCGCCCCGCTTTTCAGGAGGTTCAGTTCAGGGGAAATCCCATTCTTTGACTTCTTCCGCCATGCCCTCACCGACGACTTTACCGGCTATGGCTGTACCGATTTTTGGTCTCGGATCGTTCTGTGCGAGGCCATGACCAGCGACTGCGTCTCCCACGCCGTTCTTGCCATATCCAGCCTATCATCGGCAATTTCCGAGTCTTTCTTATCCAAAGCTCACGGGCGGAATAAACCGTCCGCGCTTTCCCCATGGACGGCAAGATCCATCGTCAACAGCAAACATCGGACCGCGATGCAGCATTACGTCAAGGCATTGTCTCTGTTTCGGAAGCAGGTCGAAGGAAACACCGAACATCAATCCCCGAGAGCCATCATCATCATGGCCCTTCTCTTCATCACCTTTGAGTTGCTCCAGGGAAATATGGAGGGCGTCGACTCTCTCATGACAAGCTCCATCAAACTCCTCCGACCATCTCTCACACAAATACGCAAAGACGCCTTGACACCAACCCGAACCTCCCAAGCACCCCCAAGAGAAGACGACATCCACGACATCGAGCACATCCTCCCCTTCCTCTCCATCACCGGCGCCTGGACCCCCTTCCTCCCCACCCAAGCAGCCAACCTCGCCCTCTGGGACACTACCCCGCCCCCCCTTCGGCAGCTCAACCCCCACAACCCGCACCACCTCCAAACCGAATGGTCCCGCTTCTTCTCCCGCGCCACAGCCTTCACCGCCCAAGCCTTCACCACCCTCTCCCAAACAGCATCCCCAACCATCATCCCCACCCTCCTCCTCACCACGCAACAATCCTACCTCTCCCTCCTCTCCTCCTGGGACTCCACCCTAACCACCGCCCTCGCCCTCACCCCGTCCCAATCCAAATCCCACACCTCCCTCCGCCTCATGCGCCTGCACCACAAAACCCTCGCCATCGCCATACGATGCTGCCTCGACGTCACTGACACGGCGTGGGATGACTATGATGCCAAGTTCCAATCCATCCTCGAGGAAACTATATCCCTCGTTTCTGCATCCACCACCACCACCACCACCACTGCTTCAACCGTGACAGGTACCAGGAAATACCACGCCGCATTCACGCTAACCTTCGGCCCGCTCTCCACCCTCGGCCCGGTGATTGCAAAGTGCCGCAACCACTCTATCCGCATGCGCGCGCTGGAGGCGGCGAGGAGGATGCCCTGGCGGGAGGGGAGCTGGGATGCCAAAGCGGAGCTGTATGGTAAGTTGGGGGCGGTGTTGTTGGAGGAGAAGGCGAGGGTGAATGGGAGGGTTCCGAAGGGGGAGAGGTGGGTTTGGGTGGAGGGGCGGTGGGATGGGGGTTTAAGTGGGAGGATGGTGGGGGTTTATGTGAGGAATGCGAGGGGGAGGGATGGGGAGGTGGTGAGCAAGAGGTTGGAGATGGGGTTGGGGGGGTGGGTTGATGTTTGTGGGGAGGTGGGTTGTAGGGAGGATCATGGTGTTGGGTTGGAGGTTTTGGGATAGGAGATGGAGGTGTGGGAGGTGGGGGTGTGGCTGCTGTAATTCCTGCAGGGATGGATGGCAGGATAGATGGTAAGATGTTGTTGGTATTGGTATGATTCGACAATGTTCTCTTTGCTCGTAGTAATAGTGCGGCAGCGGTCTTTTTCACTCAGCCCCCAATTCAGTCCCGGAACGCAACGAATCTACCTAGCCTCACAACTTTGTCTTGGAACACCACTCGACTGGGGATTAAAAAAAAAGGCGTGGAACGACCCTGGGCGTGAACGACACAAATTAGCAGACCTTCGACGCCTGAGCGAGGTAAAGAGAAGAAGAAGTCCGCGTACATGGTCGTATACCGGTAGAGTCCGTATTCCGAAAGACTAGAAGGTCCTGGGGTTGTTGCCCCTTGGCGTAATACCACCGGTGATTTGGGTTGGGAAAGAGAAGCTGATTTTCGCCGATTTGATCGCGATGCACCCGGTCAGCAGCGATCCTGTCGTTGCCCACGTCCACACATGCCCGGCGTTTGTTAAGAAGTCGGATGAAGAAGGTCGAGGTTGGCTGCAGTGGTAGTCACGGCATAGGGCACAGGACACGTTTTGCCTCTGTCCCCATTTTCCCCCTCCCCCCCTCCTGGAAAACGGTTGCCCAGAACACCAGGCATCGGATGGATTCAAGTCACGCATCAATCTGTGACGTGGCGGGGTAAGCCGAGGCGCTCTTGCCCAAAACATCGGATACACCTTAGGAAGGCTAACGTCCTAGACATTACCCCGCCCCTCGGGCCGGGCTGAGATTTTCGGTGCCGACAGCTTTTGCCTTGGCCTTCGTCTCAAGTGCAGCTGCAAGGCCGGCAAGCCCACCTCTCGAAACGCAGACGGCGCAATGCCGGGCCACAGATAAGCCATGTGCAAAGCCAGGACTCATGAACCTGGAACGTCACGTTAATTCCCATCTGATAACATCACCGGTACCACATGACTCCCTGCCTGAGGGGTTGCGGTCCGTTCCCACGATAGGAAGTCCCACGGGCCGACACCACAGGCAATTTTTAAGAGTAAGCTGTGATAATTTCTTGGCAGCTGGGTAATCCCCTGAAGATGCTCATAAGGTCGGGTGAAGTGCTATCTCCCCTCAATCCTGTGGAACTGTGATTTTCCCAGACGTCATGGCGTCACTTCTCCTCACCACGGGTGTTGCATATTGGAAAAAGGGCATCCGGGCGATGAGTGTCTGGTAGCAAGGCCGATTTCGCCACCCAATGCTGGGCCGAGCAAGAAGTTCTGCAGATCGGGAACAAGTGCGGACTTGAAGGGATGTGTTGTACCCCTACTGATCTCACGCGTCAATGAAAGACGTAGGACTCTTGAGGTGATGGGTGTAAGAGAGATCGGGTGGGTGAGATCCCAGCCTCGGAGCTTTGTCTACAGCCAGATTGGAAGCCTCCCGACCTGCAACCCCTCATCCTCCATGGCTCCTGCCTTTCTCAGTGGAGATTTTTCATCCAAAGGCAGGCACGTAAAGAATTGGTCGCCCCACCATAATTTGCGTCACGCGTACTTCCATTATCAAACTTCAAACAAATCACAAATCTCAAACATGGGGTGACCGCACTTGGTCGAACTCAGGCAGCAAACAAATCACACATCAAGTGATGCAGTTAACCCACACCGTGCACCAACCGTTTGTTATCACATTGCTACTTAGAGGGGTTTGCGCAGCCTTCGTTTCGATCCTCCTTTCCGAGGTTTCTTCCATATTCCTCCAACCCCGAACAATCATGGTCCTGCCCGAGTCTGGTACATCTGCCCCTCACCGCCCCACTTCCGGTTTGCACCAGACCTTCAGCCAAAATTCTGTGTTCCTCACATTATCTGCGCTTGCTCATTTGCTCGCCACAAACACCATGGACTCTTCCCAGAACTTCGTTAATTTGGGCGGGAATGGCACCGATCCAGCCGATATGCCGTTGGCGTCTTTGCTCCATATCAGTGTTGTGGATGCAGCCAAAGGCCTCGAGTCTAGTGTTTTCACACCGGTCCAGCTGACCCAGGCCTACATCGCAAGGATTGAAGAGGCTGCCGATTTGTTATCCCCTTGTTATGAATGCAGATAAATCTGGCCGGACCAGATACAGATGATATTGCCCTGCACGAGGGATTCGGTCACCATGTACCCTGGGCCACGCTTGCTGCCCTTGGAGTGTCGATCTAGAGGGGACCCCAACTAGGACCACCCACACCGTCCATCCGGGGAGCAAGGGTTGGTGAAGCTGTGCTGTAGCTTTGAACAACTTGAACTGCAGGATCTTGACCGAGTCCTGCGATACGCTGTTTGGGACGATGTGCAAGGGGAAAAGGAGAAGGCGTATGCTGTTCTCACGGTGCTGTTTTCACGATGCTGTGCGCCTGGCCCTTGGGGGATGAAGATTCTTGCGGGCCAGGGGCTGAGAGGGTTGATACATGGCTCAAAAGCAAAGATTCCGCTACCTCGGAGGATTAACAGCCAGGATATATATGTGTGTGTCTATCTGCGGACGATGGAGTCAAGCTAATAAACGATCACTTGATGTGTTTTGGAAGGACTGATTTCACTATTGGTGTTAATTGCTATGCAGGGGAGAGATTGGCTCCACCGGACGGCGTTTCAGTGCTCCGTGATACTCGAGTCATCACATGGGTAGGTAGTTAGAATAACTGTATGAGAGAATTTCTGGACGGGATTTTTATCATTTTAATCAGCGCCAGGCCATCTACATCATAGTACGGCCCATGATGTCGTGATGATAAAACCATGAAGGCGAGCACGGTATTCGAGAGCCAATTGTGTGGAATAATACTGTACCCTACCATGAGGCTGATCCTCAGCAGTGGAACGTTGGCACAAATCAAAATAAGCCTTTGTCGTCCTGAAGATGTCGGTACAACTTCCCAAAGAGCACCGCATACCGAGGTGCTGAGAAGTCGCGACTACTCGGGAATAAGACGTAATATCGCCGGGCGGCAGACAGGCGGTCCCCTCATCTCAACAGTCCGGAACTGAAACCCTCCGCTGATGCCGGTGAGGCATGTAAGCAAACCAATTAACAAAGGAGTTACTTCAAGGAGATCACCGCTGACTTCTGAGCAGGCAGCTGACGTCCAATTCACCGAATTCCGATCCTACTCCCCGGGAACCGGAATTATGGAGCATTCCGCGGCTTTCACGGCTCTGTCAGCTTACCGCAATCTCATACTCAGCTAGAGCCCCGATTGGACTGAAGGCCTAAGTCCACTCAATTGGCACAAATCACGAGCCGCAGCTGAGCTGAGTTGTAAACAAGACAAAGCTGGCGCTGGGGCGCAGACAACCTGAAGCTGGCCGGGATGCCGAAAGCAATAGCTCCGTGCAACCAACCTACTCGGCATCTTGACACGAATCTGGCAGAGTAAAATGAAGATCACCGGATTACTGATTCAGTTCAGTTATTCAGCTTCAAAATCTAGTGTGAGCGCTGCTTCGCGGTCCAGCTGCAAGGGGCTGCAAACTCAGCCCCGACGCGGGAAGCTTCACGCCGACGGCAACTCCACTCTGGGGCTTCGAAAGACGTCAACTCCTTGTCTCAGTTTTCGATATAAAGAGACACGACTGCCAAGCATCCAAACGAACTCCACCCAGCACAACTCCAAAGACAACCATCAACTCAAGACACCAAGCCAACAAATAACACATCACTTCCACACTCATCCTCAAAGTCAACCCCAAAATGCAGCTCACCAACGTACGCCAATTTAATCCCTCCCACCCCAAGGACCACCCCTAACAACCTCCCAGATCCTCCCCTTCCTCGCCGCCCTGGCCCCCGCCCTGGCCGCCAACACCGTCACCATCCACACCTTCGGCGACACCAACTGCTCGCGCGGCCTCGAGACCGTCGGCCTCTCGGACCAGTTCTGCAGCCGCATCAGCAGCGGCGGCTTCACGTCCTTTACCTTCTCCAACATCAACCTGCAGCCTGGCTGCCGCGCCGTCTTCAGCCAGAGCTCGAGCTGCAACAGCCTGAACAACCCGATTGATGTGAATGGGTCCCAGTGCTTTGAGGCTGTGAATGGGATTGGCGATGATATCTTTGCTATTGTTTTCTGCTCGTAGGGAGGAGCTATAGGATAGGGGGTGGATTTGGTGGGGTTTTGAGTGGGAGGGAATTTTCACGCTCTTGGTATTCAGGGGCTGGGACACTGTCGTTACCGTTGTCTTCTTTCCTTTGCCTTGGTATTTAGATAAATCCTAAAATTGAAGTCTGCAGCGCTTCAACTCACTCCTTCCCCCTCACTTGTCCTTACTGACTCGTATGCAAAGTGGCTGAGCAGTTGGTGAATGGTATGTATGTCAGGCGAATACTAAGCTTTCGTCCAAGTTCACTGGTGGCATCAGAGAACACGACAGAGAGGACTGTTATCGTCCATGGCTCCTTTGATTCGACGATTGGTTCAACTTGCTTGAGGCGCTGCTCTACTCATACTCTATTCAGTTTGAACTGCGGAGTTTGAAGGATGATGATTGGCTAGCTTGTGCTGGTGCTACCGATTCCGCACACTTCCCGTAACTGTCCATGGCGCAATCCGTAACGATCAATGGCACACGGGCCACTTTATCTGTGCGTACATACCTAACCCTCGAAGCTGCGAAAGCGACGGGTTAGGGTTAGGGTTTATCAGGGTAAGGTTAGGATTAAGGTTATGGCTCGGGGTTAGAGTTAAGGCTAGAAGTTAAGGTGGTTATATATGGATTATGGGCGTACGATACAGGATATCTAGGTTGCATTACGATATGATTTTATTTGGATTTATTGTCGTGATTCTCGCGTTTTCTTCATGCGATTTTGTGGTGGGTGGCCCGTGTGCCATTGATCGTTACGGATTGCGCCGTTGACAGTTACGGGAAGTGATTCCGCAGGCCTTTGCAGATAAAAACATCCAATCAACACGCATTGCATGCCGTGGTGCGGATGGCAACAGCAACAGTATATCGGCCTGGTTGGTTGCCTCTTGAAGGAGGCCGTCCGTTGTTCAAAAAGAGCACAGCGGCCCCCCAGAAACACAACGCTGGTACTAGGAGGGTACGTCGTTGACTCGATGACTTGCAGTTCCTCTGTTCATTACCGAGGTAGTCATGCCTTTGTTCAAGTACTCGGCACTCGCGCATCCAGATGACATCCGGATTTTGGACCTCTTCAGCGGATCAGACGAGGAACCACTCAGGGGCGTCCTGAGGACGGTAAGAGTCAAAGCGGCTCCACTGCAAGGGGCTCCTTCAGCCAACCCTACCAATAGTAGTATTTGGGGCGGGATTGGGGAGAACGGCGTCTGGCGATGGGACTTTCCCACCGTGCAAAGTATGGGATGGACCCTTCAGAAGTCAGCCGATGGGACGAAGACGTAAGTTCCCCCATGTCATGGTTGATAAACCCGATTCGAGTCTCCACGCAGATTTGTCGCAGGGGCCAACGACTCGACAACTTTCACGTGCACGCTCAAAGATTACGCTCACAAGGCCGAGTATGATGCCCTATCGTACACATGGGGTAATCTCTGGATAAGACACACGACCTGAGTATTGGCACCGCTTCGATCCCGATCACCACAAATCTCTACATGGCTCTGCGGCAGCTGCGCAGAAACCGCAGCACTTCTTCTCTCTGGGTGGATGCCGTCTGCATCGATCAGGGGGATCTGAAGGAGAGAAACCACCAAGTGCGCATGATGCGAAGGATCTTTTCCCATGCGTCTTCGGTCATCGTGTGGCTTGGGGAAACGCCGTCAAGTGCCACAACGGTTGAGAGACTGGTGCTCGACTACAACCGAAAGATATACAAGTCGGTCAAGGGTGAAGTCCCCTCGATCCTGAAATATCACCAGAACACACTAAACGGGATGAACACTCTCTTCTCACGGCCTTGGTGGACCCGAGTGTGGATCATCCAGGAAGTCGTCTCAGCCAAAGAAATCGTCGTCCATTACGGGAACCGAGTCTTCCCCTGGCGGTTTCTGCGCAACATACCTATCCGAGGCTACCCAGCGCAACGAGTTCCGCTCCCACACCAATGCCGAGATTCTTCGAGCCTCACACGCACGAAACTTCTCCATTCTCGATCGTTTCCGCAGCCACAAGTCCATGATGCTCATCCGCCTCTTGCAATGCACCCGCAACTACAACGCCACGGACCCCCGCGCGACAAGCTCTACGCCCTCCTCGGCATGGAATCCGACATCTCACCTGACGACCTTACACCCGACTACAATCTCACCGTCGAACAGGTGGTCCGCAACCTCGTCCGCTTCCTAATCAACACGCACCACTCCCTCGACATCATCACCTCAACCCGTCTCGCACTCACACGCCCCGGGAATCCCACCTGGCTTCCCGACTGGCGCACGTCCGACACCGTCCTCCCACTGCATGGCGAAGAGGTAGTAGCATCTCAACTGGTCCGCACATCCGGAAATACACGCGCCACTGCCTCCCTCCTCGGACCCCCCGGGAAGGAAAACATCCTGAAAGCCGAAGGCATCATTATCGACTCGAAATGCTGCCAATCACAACCGTCCTGACACTGGTGGGGGCCCATCATCGCCCAACCCCTCACTTTTTCCTCACCCGTCACCGCTTCATACCTCAGCCAAGCACGTTGTCTTCAAATCCCCATTGTGCAAGGCGTATCAAGTTCAGCCAAGTCGGCCACTTCCTTTTGCCACCGCACGACATCATGGCGAGCCAGGAACCCCCCTCCTTTTACCAACAGCACCCCGTCACCCTGGGCGCTCGCCAAACCCGCCTTCTTCACATCCAACCAGCCACCAGCCACACCGACCAGCTGCGAGCATCCCTCCTCCTCCACAAACTCGACAACCCCTCAACAGCATACGAAACCCTCTCCTACGTCTGGGGCGACCAGTCCACAAAAAAACCACACCATCATCGTCGACAACCACCCCATCCCCCTCACCTCAGGCCTCGCCTCAGACCTCCGCTACCTCCGCAAGCCCGACCGCCCCCTCCGCATCTGGATCGACGCCATCAGCATCAACCAGCAAGACAAGCTCGAAAAAGCCGACCAGGTCGCCATCATGGGCGACATCTACCGCGGCGCAACCCACGTCAACATCTGGCTGCCTGCCCCAACCACCCCCCCCTTCGGCCCTGGAAACCCCCCTCAGCCTCCACACCTTCTTCTCCAACATCGCCCTCACCTCCTCCCACTTCCACGCCATCCCGGGCTTTTCCACCGATCCCAAAACCAACCGCCTCACCTTCTCCGAAACCCCCGAGTTCACCGCCGCGTGGGAAGGCTTCCGTCTCGTGGCTGAAAGCCCCTGGTGGACGCGCGCTTGGACGGTGCAGGAAGCTATCCTCCCGCCGAAGCTCAACTTCCTCTACGGCAGCGCGGAACCCTGCGGGTTCCAAGTCATGGCCAGCGCCATGGACAATTACTGGCGCTTCGGCAAGCACCTCGACGCGTGCTGCTCTGAAGCAATGACCTTATTCCCGCGCGAAAAGATGGACGCGCTGGGCTCGATCCTCGGCATGGTCGGGCACGTGGGGAATATTTTTCTGCGGCGGAGTTTGGGGCGGGGAAGGGATTTTGACGGGAGGGATTGCTTCTACATGGTTGTGCGGGCGTTTGCGAGCCGGTCGTGACTGGAGCCAAGGGATAGGCTTTATTCGCTTTGGAGCCAGGCGGTGGGGGGGTGGGGGGGTGTTATAGGGAGCATAAGGTGAGCTATGCGAGGGGGTTGAGGGAGGTGTATGTGGAGGTTTTTAAATGCATGGTGAGGGAGGCGCAGGGGCATCCGCCGAAATATCCGGGGGTTCACTTTTGACTTTAGGGTGTTTTTCGGGCCGGATTTTGGGCCCGGGGCGGAGAGGCCGAGTTGGGTGCCGAGTTTGGGGGGGGTGGGATACGGAGAGCGTGGAGGCGCATACACGGAGGTTGGGCTGGACGAAGGTGTTTAGGGCGTAGGCGTGGAAGAGGTGTAGGCTTGGGTTTGTGGGGGATGAGTTGCATCTGGATGGGAACTATGCGGATCGGGTGGTGTCGGTTGAGGTGCCGATTAGGACGGAACATGTTAAGAATGGGTGCAAGGTTGTGTTTGATCAGTGGCGGGGGATGATAAGGGCGACGGGAACGGTGTGTTCTCGAGATAAGTTGGCTTTGCTGCTTTGTGGCGGTGTGTACTTTGGGGAGGGTGCCGCGGAAGAAGAGGCTGAGCAGGAACGCTGGGCTTCTTCCTGAGGAAGTCGGTCGAGACACACCCGGCGAAGTTGTTGGCCGAGATCAGCCTGCACATGATGGCGAACAACGAGCTCTGGCGGCGTGCTGAGCGGAGGGACTACATGCGGGATGAGTTTGATGAGTTTTGGGAAACTGGCGATTTCAGCGCCATAGAGGACACAGCCTACTCGAGGACGCTTGCCACAGCGCTGTTGGACCGTACCATGTATGTGACGGAGGGGGGGCGGATGGGTCTGTGTTGGCCACATGCCAAAGCGGGAGATGAGGTCTGGATCTTGCATGGGTCAAAGATGCCGTTTGTGCTGAGGCCTGTCGGAGAGGCGTATAACCTGATTGGGGACTGTTATCTGCAGGGTGTGATGGAAGGGGAATGTGTCCGGAGGAAGGGGACGCGGTTGGTCATCAAGTGAGCTGCTGCAAAGTTCCACGGCTGGATGCTGGCCGGGGGATAGACACTCCATGGCACTGAGTGCGGTGGTGCGTGAACTGATGAGTTCTTGATCCAGCCGCCTCGTCGGTGCTGATTGGCCTTCTTCTTTTCTTTTTTCACTGGCTGGTCAACTTTGGTTCAATCAGAGGTGGCGGCTTACATCCGCACCGAAAGGGTTCGTGGCCCAAACTCTGAGCTCTTGCATGGGACATAACCTGTTAATATCTGTGATTGAACCGGGATTGTTCTCCATCTGAGTTGTCACCATGAGTGAACTGCTGGGTCCTACCCAGGGCCTAGACCTCAGATCCTGCACTTGAAAGTCGGAACTGTTCCGCCATTGAGGATCAGCCACACATGTCACCGGGGCCGATTTCTGCGGCACGGGACTGTTGGTACAACGCGCCACCCCCAGTTCCCGTTGGATAAAAGTTCCAGGAGGAACAGGATCAAAACTATCGATTCAGTGCGCCACTCTTCAAAATGGCGCGCTAGCCTGATTCGAAGAAAATTGCCCGGGATTTTGCAAAGACGCTGATTACTAAACAACAATGGCCCGAGATGCTGGGCAAAGTCCCAACACCAACCTCAGACCAGGGCTGCCAAAGCGCGGGCGGAATTGTGCCAATGTTACACAAAGTCTGTGTAGTGTGTTGGTTGTTGGCATGAGCCCTGGCCCGACTGCTTATTGGCTAGCAAGCGACGATCCCATGGCGAGACTTGCATCTCATGTCGCGGGCGAGGTTCTTCCCTGGCTGATGGCTGTTGCTTGGAGCTTGCCGTGTGTGTGCGTGTGCGAGCGTGCCAGGGGAGAGATTGTAATAGGTTGAATGGGCAGTGATGATGTATATAAGGAGGGTAGGTTGTTGTCTTTCGTCCCCACATGCGATGTCCGACCAGCTCGCCCCATCTGTCAGTCGCTTTCCCCAGACAAGCTCCAAGTTACCCTTGGTACAATCAGAAAACTTCATCATCCCAGTCTTTTCAACGCCTCTTCTGGAATCACAGCCAAGATGCGTTCTCGTTTGCTTCTCTCTTCCCTCCTCCTCATCGGACGCTCCTTCGCCGTCGCCGTCTCCGGTCCGCCGGTGGACGCACCCAAAGTCATCAAGGCTCGCAATCCTGCTCGCGCTCCCGGCGTGGCAGGAGAAGAAATCACGTTCGGCATTGACCAACTCAACCTTGGTGACAAGGGAGGCTTCGTCGTCCCCGACGGCCCCGATGGCTTCTATGAGATGAGGTTTGACGAAAAAGCCGGCACTGCAACCATCCGCGCCATCGAGATCCACGACAATACCACCGCTCCTGCTGTCAAACCCCGAGATTTGACCGAGGCCAGTGACAATATCCAGCGACGCCATCATAGCAAGTGGGGGCAGACCTTGAGTCATGCCTACTGGTCAGTACCGTCTGGCATGTATTATAACGGATATCTTGCTGCCCTGGACTTCGGCCGGGTATGCGACCAGGGCTCGCAAATCCCACCCAGAGGTGCTGTGTGGCAAAGACGTGGAGACAGCATCTTTTACGGATGCAGCGCCGGCTGGTGGAACCCCTGTAGCTCGAGCGAGGTCTTGGCCTACTTGAACGATCTGCTCCAGATCTGTGGCACTTACTGCATGGTACGTCCCCCCCTCGGCCCACCTCTCTACAAGAACACCTGCTAACGGCTGGCTTGGCACAGGGCTGGATGTGGATACCGGGGTGGGCCAAGACCTACGGCACCGACAAGATTCTTACCCCGATCTGCACCACCATCGGACAATTGGGTCCCCTCTTAGGATGGAGTGGCACAGGGGTGTGGGGCAGGAGGTTCCAACCTTTGGTCTCTTATTTGTTTCTTTCACCTTGTAATCTCGCTGCCGGTAACTGGAACGGGTTGATTCAAATGTTGGACCATCCCTCGATTTTCTTTTTGCGATTTGCGGTTCGCCTTCGGAGGCAGGCCATCGTCACCTTCACTTCTTCAAACAACCATCTTCCCCTGGGAGCAGAGCATCATATCCCCAACGGAAGCAACTTGAGCAGAAATCCACATTACAAATTCAGGGGTAATTAACTAGCCCCCCACGGCGATATTTGTAACCTCCCCCCCCTCCCCCCCTCTCACATCCCCCAACCAATCCACGCCCTGCTCATTACCAATCCGCAAAATACCCAACCCCATCCGCAATCGTACTCGCCGCCACACCGGCGTGATCCTGCCCGACATACTCCTTGAGCGTCACATCCCGCCTCCGCTCCGGGCCGGCGTCCTGGATCCGATAAAACAAATCCCACGTCGCCTCCGTCTGCGCAAAAGACTGCCACAGCATCCTCCTCTCCTCCCACTCGGCCTGCGTTTCCGTCCGTCGCCGGGTAGGAAACTGCTCCTCCGAACCGTACGTCAAAAATACCGCCGGCGGCTTTTTATCTCTGTGTTTCCCGTCGGTGCCGTTTTTCACGCAGACGCTGTCGAAGCCTAGATCTGCGGACCCAGCGACGCCCCAGCGTTTAGTCACTTCGTGTATCAAAGACTTGTTATTCCAAATCACCGTCGGCGTGGCGATCAGGTACGTGTCGAAGAGCCCCGGGTGAGCGATCAAAGCCCATACGGCGAAGACGCCGCCGAAGGAATGCCCGTAGAGCGCGTCGCGGGTGAACTTGACGGATGGGAAGACGGTGCGCTGCACCCACGGACGGAGCGCGCCGTCGATGAAGGCGATGAAGTCGTCGGCTCCGGCGGGGGGCGGGTTTGGGTTCCCGTCGGGACCCGGGCCGGGAGGGAGGGGTAGAGGTGGACGCAGGTCGACGAAGCGGCGGGAGAGGCCGTAGACGTTGTTGGTGAGGGGGTAGCCGATGGTGACGACGATGGTGTCGGGTTGTTGGGTGTCGACGGGTTTGCGGCGTTTGACGTGCTCGGCGGCGGTGAGGCCGTAGGCGTTTCCGTCGGTGATGTACCTGGGTGGTGTTAGTGGGAGTTTAGGGGATGGGATGTGGGACTTGCATGGTCAGGGCGGTTTTGTTGGTCACGTCGGTGGATTCCCACTCGAACGGCCAGGAGACGCCGATTTGGTAGGTGAGGTTTTTGGATGCATCGGTGGCGTTCCAGAAGGCGAAGTTGGGGATAATGGTGGCAGGGAAGGGCGGAAATGCCGTAAAGGTCCAGTTGCCGAGGGACGCCATGATACTTTGTTGCGAGGGATAATGGTCTTGTCTCCCAGCTGAGGGAAGCTGGTGCAAATGTCCAAGATATATATCTCTCAAGCTGCGGGGTTCGCGGGAGCTTTTAGCCCGAGTCCATGTTCTTGACAAGAAGGGTATACCGACTTTGCACTAGTGGTGGTGTTGCAGCTCATAAACTTGGTCCGGCGAATGAGAAACCCGGTTCACAACCCATCAATGACGTTGCCGCAGCTCGCACCCAGCGCCTCGCACTCTCTGGATTGGACCATGTCGTATCCGGACCTAGCTGAAAACCGCCAAGACCCGGCCCGAAGCCGCTGCACATCATCACCTGCAGCACCCACCCGGGAAGCCATTGAGGTCATTTCCACTCGCCCAGGAAGGGGGCTGGCGCTGCCGAGGAAACGTCCACGTCCTCACCATTGCCCTACACCATTCCTTGTCGCTTTGCTAAATTTAATCCACCATCTTTTTGGCACCAACTAGGGGTGCACCCCCCTTTTCACTAGGGGTGTATCCTCCCTAAAAATCACCAGGGGTGCACCCCCCCACAACACTAAAAGACTGATGACCTTCTATTGCTGATAACACAAGCCACACCATTACCACTACCGACGATCAAGTTTTAGAACAATCCACAGCAATCGAAGTACAGACCTACGAAGCCCATAAGGCCCACGAAGCCCACGAAGGTTACGAAGCCTACCAAATCCACGGAATCCACGAGTCCACAAAACCCACAAACCCCACGGAGTCCACAGAAACCTACGAAGCCAACAAAGCCCACGAAGCCTACGAAAGTTACAAAGGTTACAAAGACTACAAAGCCTACGGAATTCACAAAGCCCACAAAGCCCGTGTTTCGACTCTGCGGCCTTGAATAGGGCCAGCGGCTGGCGGTGAAAGACCCAAACTGGTTCTCGGCTTTAGCCCGGTTGTGGCCATATATAACCCTAACCCTTAGGGTGCACCCGTAGTGATTTTGAGGAAGGATGTACCCCTAGTGAAGAGGGGTACACCCCTAGTTGGTGCCATCTTTTTCCCCTTTACAACGCCAAACACAAACCGTGCCAACATCAAAACAACCCCCTCCCTGCCGACATGCGCCCCTTTTTAGTTCTAATCTTGAAACAGGCATAGACTCAAAGCTCGCAATCATGATTAAACGCGCACATCGAGATGCCGCTGGCGCTCCTTATACAATATAGGCATGAACTTCCCCAGCATAAAGCCTTTACGTAGCTAGTACAGGCTCGTTCAAGTTGATTGATCGCTACAGGCATTCAAATGCTTGTATGATACCTCTACACGCTCTTGTGGCCTGCTTTGAATGCTCTTATACCACCTGTACAGGATCCAATAATACCATGATATATTTCTGTAACGCATTGACTCGGCCAGCGGAGTTATTATCGGAAGTAATGAAATGTAGATCGTCGCCGTATGACTGGGTTTGCCGAATTTGTGGCTTGTTGAAGGTTAGAGTTTTTGTTTGCCGGTGATGGGGCGTGTTGTCGATTTCTGTGGTGTTTTTAAGTTTGGCGGCACACGAAGCCGTGGTTGCACGGCCGTCGCGCACATCTCTTTCCAGCACTCTGTGACGCATTTAGATATTTCTGTACCGCATTTACAGCTTATAAAACCTCTGAATACTTATACAACACCTCTAAGTGCTCATACAACGCCTCTAAGTGCTTATATAACACCTCTGAGTGCTCATATAACGCCTCTGAGTGCTCATATAACACCTCTGAATGTTTATATAACACCTCTGAGTGCTTATAGAACGCCTCTAAATGTTTACATAATACCTCTAAATGCTTCTATAACGCCTCTGAGTGCTACTATAACGCCTCTAAGTGCTCATATAATGCCTCTGAATCCTTATATAACGCCTTTGAATGCTCTTGTAACGCCTCCGGATGCTCATATAGCGCCTCCGACGCAGCCTTCAAGGTGTGCACAGTGCAAAATAAGGGTCAATATCGTGAATTACTACCTCTACGCTGCTTGGCATCGCTGCTATTCATAGGCTCTATCACTCATCCTCTGGCCCACCTCACGCTCTCATGATGTCCACAATATCATCCACCGTGTGCACGTAACGTCCATCATCTCCAAAGTGCCACACAAACTCAAGCACCCGGGGCGGCGCCCGTGACCACTGTGACCTCAAGTCAACGAATGGCAGATGTTTGTCGCCGAAGTTGAGAGGGGCGTACACTTGGCTACAATCGAACATGAGGACGCTTGTCACGTCGGACTTTTGGCGAATTTCGCAGAGGAAGCCCTCCCAGTCACCGATACCCGCCCACCCTTCCCCTGCCCAATTGGTGACGGAGCGAAACTCCAGGTGGCGCAAGGTAGCACGGTGCTTGTCCACAAGTCTGAGCAAGAAATCCCTAATTCGATAGCAATGGAATCGTCCGAGCGAAAGCTTCTCCAAATGCGGCAGGTGCACGCAGTCACACAGGCATTCGATGTGAGGAGTGACATGGTTCTTTTCCCACGACTTGGGGTGACAGAAGGACAGATTGAGCTCACGGATGGCCGAGAAGATATTGAGGAAGCCGACGAGATGCTTGCACCACACCTTAATTCCACCCAGCGGCGTCACCGGCCTCACCGGCCTCACCGAGTAGTCAGGTGCGAGTTGAAGCGTGACGCTTTTAGTTTGGGGACGTTTGTGCTCAAGGTATCGGATCACTTCCGCCGTCGGTTCCAGTTCCATGGGCGTAACAGAGTCATAGCCGAACCCCGCTGCCTTGCCAATGCGGATGGCGAAATCTTCTTTATAGTTGCTCATAGATATCGTCGACAGCACTATCCTAGTCAGCAATTTGACGAAGTCTCTGTCTTGGAGTTTGTGTTGCTTGAAGTCGTGGTCCACAATGTGTGGATCAATTTTGCTCCGCAACTCCCCCAGGCCCCAGGCTGGACGATCTCGGCCGCCATTGAGGAATTCAAGTTCGTCATTGATTTCGATCAGCTTGAGATTGGGAAGATTTGCCACGATCTGAGACAAATACGTCACCCCCTGCCAGGACGTCATGAGCGTATCTTGCTTATCGTTCTCCTCAGCAAGATGTATGGGGATGTATTCGTGGCCAAATTCTGGCAAGCGATCAAGCCTCACAGTCAAGGTCTCAACCTTGGGACCAAAAGTAGGATGGCGGGAGATGGCGAGCATTCCCTCAAGGCTGTCCTGGTTGAGCGCGACATCTCGATGTCTGAACCATGTCATGCCGAGCACCTCGGATGCGGCCGCGCTAAGAGCTCGCGACGCCAGCCGGAATTCGAGGATTGGTTGCTCAGCCGGCATGACTTTGGGTCGTGGCATCTCCATCCAAATGCCGGTCAGTTGGAGAGCGTGATTGGTGGCCTGGGTTGCGGGCATGTCCTTTCCCCATCTCTCAGACATATCCAGGACCTCCCAGGCGATTTGGATGAGCACCTCCATGGGGAGTCTCAAAATCGGTGGCCCCTTCGGAGCTTGAACAGGCGAGTCCATGTCTTGGGTAGTCGAGTTCATGTCTTGGGTAGCACGTCTTGAACTCGGCGGGACGCGGTCGTGCATGGCCAGGAGTGCAGCAAGGAAATCGCCGTGCGCCGAGGGAGGGATGGATACTAGTAGTCGAGAGAGGACTCAATTGATGCTCGGTCCGAGTCTAGAGAAGGGTCAGATTGACGAGTCGAGCCAGGCGTTTGCCAACTTGAACATGGAGCGTTGGCGACTGCGCCTCCGCAGGGCTCTCAGGCTTACCTCGTGATACTACCGAGCTTCTGCGCGAGGCTCAAACCTCCTCCGCGTCGGTTCGTGGACCTCTCTCGAGAACCAAAAGGCCGAATTGAAGACGAAAAGGAAGCGCCGCGGGTTGGTAACGAGCTGTCCTTTGCGAGGATTGCTATCGTTTGCAAGATGAGCCGATGGGAATCTTTGGCGAGAAAAGCTACTCGTAGAAATGGAAGCAGAAGAAAGCGATGCTGCTGGCAGAACCGGCTTGAGATGGCAGTGTGTGGTGAAGAAAAAGCCTGAGAGTGCGGGATTATTTTCTGGGACAAGGGGAATTTATGGACGGTGCCGGGCAGCGTTGGCCGCAGGGACCCGGGAAGGAAGGAAGCCTAACCTCCGCCCACCGAACAAAAAAATGCAAGTCAACTCACCTTTGCGCAGGAAAGAGCACGGTGTTGGTTTGAACTGCCACACCGCCAAAAAGACCACAGCGATGCCACTCATGTCATGTCAAGTCGCAAGCCAAAGCTTCCCCTTCCTCTCAACGTGACGTGACCCAAACCCCACTGCAGTCACAAACAAGCAAGAAAAGGGAAGCCCCCCATGAGCTGAATCAAATCGCCAAAATGGAAGGTCCACCCCACCCCAACTGCCCATCGAATTCCCGCACTCGCTGGCCGGCCTTCATGTTCAGGGATCCACAACACTGGCATCACCCACGTTCCCACCTGGGCATACTCAAAACGCGAAACCGCCCGCAATACAAACACCCCGCAAGCATCCGGAGATAGAGAAATGTCAACGTCATTTTGTTCCCCACTTGTCTGGCTTTCTGGCCGTCCCCAAGTACCGTACTATCTCGAATTACTGGCCTTTACCTACTTTTGCCCCATGCACGCCCGGAAAGCTTTGGAAAAAGGCCTGCGCTAAGTCGCGAGCTGGCCTGTGTCACCTCCGCAGAGGCCTATTGTAGCACCGCGAATGCCTTATTTCGTGATGTCTATGGCTCTAGAAGAGGAGCTCCATGACTTTGGGTAAGGCCGCTGATAGAGCTTTCAAGGCGCGCACGGGGTAAGAGCAGAGGCTAATAATGCGAGAAAATACTATAAAACTCTCGATAACTGCTACTCTGCATGCGTTTTGACTCCCCATGGAGCTCATTACCCAAACAAGCACTTTTACGCCGACAAACATCTGCAATACACATCCCTAGCTCTTCTCCATCATCCCCTCCTCATCCCTCTCAACCTCCACCCCCTCCAACCTCAACCCAGCACCCCCCGTCCACCCAAACCACCCCGTCTCCTTCGGCCCTCTCGAAAACACAACCCCCAACGTCACCACCGTTACCACAACATGAAGCGTCCCGACCCTTTCCCATCCGCCGCCCGCATACATCGCATTCCCCACACTCGTCCCCACCAGCTGCCCGATAAACGCACAAGCCGTGAATATCACATTCGCCCTGTTCGCAGGTAGCTCCCGATACACCGCCGCGCGGTACGCCACACTCGGCAGCTGCAGTCCGAAATCTACACCCAGAGCTTGCACGATGGGCCCTCCAATCCCTAGCGCGGTCCCGGTGTACGCGTCCAGCGCGATGCTGATGAGGCCGTACACCAGCCCAATGGTGGATGAGAAGTACGTCGCATACCGCTCGATGACGAGATAACTGTACATCGGAATCGCGGACGTGGTTCCCACCGCGATGACGGAGAAGAGACCTATCTGGAGGGGTCCAAAGTTCCGCGGCGTAGCAGCAAGATGCGCGGTGAGCGTCGTCCAGAAGGAAGCGAGCACGGCGTTTATGAGGAAGGTGACGGTACATCCGTGGGCGAGGATCGGCTTTGTGACGGTCATGTGGGCGATGTCGCGCAGGACGGAGGTGTATTTTCGGAGAAACTGCGTGGTTTGGGGGTCCGGGCGGGGAAAGTCGGGGAAGAGAGCCCACATGGCGACGAGGAGGAGGATTTGGATGCCCAGGCCGGCCCAGTAGATGTTGCGCCAGGGGGTGTACTGGGTTACGATGCCGGCTACGACGCGGGGGATGGCGAGGCCCATCATCATGCCGGCGAGGACGAGGGATACGGCGGTTGCGCGGCGGTGGGGCGGGGCGACGGTGCCGATGAGGGGGAGGAGGAGTTGCGGGGAGACGTTGGCGAAGCCGGCGATGAAGCTGAGGGCGGTGAAGGCGTGGAAGGAGGGGGCGAGGCAGAGGCCGAGCCAGGTGAGGGTGGTGATGGCGAGGAGGGTGAGGATGATGGGGCGGAGGCGGAAGACGTCGCCGAGGGGGCAGAGGAGGAGGATGCCGACGCCGTAGCCGGCTTGGAGGAGCTGGGGGATGAGGGAGGCGGTTTGGTAGCTGACGTTGAAGGATTCGGCGGCTTTGTTGAGGACGGGGTAGGTGTAGAAGAGGTTGGCGGCTGTGACGCCGCTAGCGCAGGCGCAGAGGACGATCAGGGATGTGGTGAGACCGAAGTCGCGGTTTGGGTCTTGACGACAGCGCGGGGGAGTCCATTTGTCGCTGGAGATGATTTTTTTCCAGATTGGCCGCCCTCGTTCCCCAGCAAACTGCTGAACTTTGAAGGGTGATTTTGGTTCGTCATCGGAGCTTTGCAACGAGCTGTCGGTGTAAGCGGGGCCTTTCAGGGAACACATCTTCGCCATTTGGTGGTGTCCGTTGGACGCCGAGTCGAGATGTCCATGATCTAGACCTCTTTCTTCCTACCGCCCTCGGGCTTAAATATCTTTCAGCAAGCTCCATGACTTTTTGCAACGTCTTCGGAGGGCGTGCCTTTCGCCGAATCAAGAGTTGGACTGGTGTTGTGTGACGAGCGAGTGGCTGCACCCAAGTGGGTCAAAAGGGGGCTAAATTCGGCGAGAGGCCTTTCGCCGAAGACAGTCTCGCACTGAAAGCATTGGAGGGGGCGTACGGCGGTATTATTCCCCACCTTCGGGGCAGAATTTTGGTGGAGGATTTTGCCCACCCAACGTCGCCAAAACCTTTCAGTACTCGGTGAAAATTAGTTTGCCGAGCATCATCGGGAGGCGAATCCTCTGCCGACCGCCGGATCCGCATTGACGCTCGAACTGTTGCATTGCGCCCTACCACTGGCAAGCGGGCGGTCGGCCTCTGTGGCCTTGACCGTTCAATCGGTAGGTCTGTCGGCAGCGTCGCCGAAGTTCTGAGCTTGGCGGGGTCGGTCAGTCGCTGCGTCGACGCCGTGACCAGGTATGGAAGGCACCGACGAGGACTCGTTGATGCCAAGGATCAAGTCGACTGCGTGAGTGAACACCTTGTCTTGCTCACCGCCGTCTTGCCCGGGACACCATGGAACGGGACCGCTGACTGTCGGGTCGCTCCTTCCATCCCAGTTGCCAGCGATGTCATGCAAGAAAAGTCAAATGCTCAGGCGATCACCCCTGCAAAAATTGCGTCAAGTCAGAAATCGATTGCTCCTACCCTGCCCGGAGCAGACGTGTCAGGGTTGACGAAAGGTTCGAGATCCTCGAACTTTTGGCCAGCAACCTCGTTCGACTGACCTGCCACCGCAGCTACCTCCGACGCCTCATCGCCGAAAACAAGCAGCTTCGCAGTCAAGTTTCTCAACAATCCGAACCGCCTGCCCTAAAGCGATCGCGTGCCCACGAAGAGACGGAGACAGCGACTGAGCCTGCCTCCCCTTCTTCGACAGTTCGTCCTCCGCCACATCGTGCAGATCCGAGCCATGGGCTTCCGCTTGATGACCAACCCTGGTTCATCGACATCTCCCTCCAACACACGCCAACCCCGATCAACGAGGCAGCAGACACAGCCTTTGCGACCCGCTTCCGTCAAGTGTTGTCCAATCCCTCGGAACCGCCATGCGTGCATCTACCGCACATTGACTACGCTGGCGATGACACCATCATGTCCTTGGCCGAGAGCCATTGCCCTTGGCCGAGACCCGCTCGTGCTCGCAGCCTCATGAACGTCGCATTTATGCACACAAGCCGAGGGTACCATATTGTTCGCCAGAGCGTGGTGTTGGATGCTCTCGAAAAAAGCTACTCTCCCAATTGGAGAGATCCCGTCATGTCCTGCAAACTCCGCGCCCTGTTTGCTCTGGGTGAACTGTGCTCCTCGCGATTTGTCCCACCGGGTCACGAATTTCCCGGCCTCGCACACTTCGGTCATGCGACCAAGATTCTGAACTACCTCGGCGAGCGACCAACGTTGGACTTCATCGAGATTCGACTTATTCTGGTTTGTCGTCGTCTTCCTGGGGCCGAGTCCAAGCTGACCATCGATAGTCCATCTACTCCTTCACGCTGAACCGAGTCTATGCGGCATACACCTTCGCAGGCTCCGCCATCCGGATGGGAGTCATCATGGGCCTTCACCTCAACATTCCCGTTGCCCAGCAAAGCGATCCGGTCATTAGAGAGCACCGAAACAGAGTGTGGTGGACCTCCTACATCTTGGACAGGATGTGGGCCTCCAAGCTTGGTTGTCCTCCTGCCATCCAAGACGAAGACATCAAGGTCGATCTCCCGTCGCCTATTTCAGTCGAAGGGCCCGGTGCCAAGGACTTCGGCTATGCGGGTTACTACAAGGCATTTGTCAAGCTGGCAGGCATCTCGATGCATACTGTGCGATCCATATACACCGGCAAGGACCAAGCCAGCGTGTTGTTCAACAAGGTGCAGCAGCGGGTCAAAGAACTCAAGGCCTGGGCTGAGGAGCTGCCACCCCCGCTGCATCTAGACACATCGCTGGGCGCAAACCCTGCCTACCACAACTACGACCTCTTATCCCTCCACTTGACACTGAACCAAACAATCATCCTCGCCACTCGACCGATCCTCCTCTATGGCCTCTGCCTTCACAACAACGCCAAGCAGACGCCTGCCCCGGCCGAGGCGCTCATCGACACCTGCATCCGCTGCGCTCGCCATTCTTGCCGGATTCTCTGTGAGAGCTGGATTCATGGCGCCTTCCCCGCACTGTACCACGACCTCACCCAGTGCCTCTTTTCTGCGCTGACGGTCCTCGCTGTCTCCAGTCTTCTTGGCCATAGCGAATGTGCTAAGGACAGGGAATGGTTTGAAGAATCGGTCGAGTTGCTCTCGCAGCTGAAGGACAGCGGGAACTTTCCAGCCAGAGAGTTTTACAGACATGTAGAACTCATCATGGCGACGCTGAAGGATGCAGAAAGCCGAAAATACGGGAGTGTATGCTTCAGCTCTGACCAAGATCTCCGAAGCGGAGGTGACGCTTGTTCAACGCCTCACGGCGCGGGCGGGGACGCGAGAGACGGGATGGCAGATTCGTTGGAGATTGCTTTCACTGCCGAGACAGCGCTGGCTGCGCCCTCCCTGCAACAGTTGTTGATGCAGCCGACGGTCGACATGCAGTTCCCGGAATCCGGGTTCGATCTTTTCAGCGAGGAGAATGGCTTGTACTGGCCAGAGTTCGGGCCAAGCTTGGGCAGTGGGACGGCTGACGGCCTCAGCCATTGAGCATGCGCATGGAATATCGGCTGCGAAAAGTTTGACGGCTGTGAATCGGAAGCCGGAGGCTTACCGTATTATTCCAAAGGATTGGCTCTACTCTTGCCCCGTGGACGCCTTACAATCATTGTTAGCCTTACGTAGCCACCCCCCCCAGCCACCACCTTCATGAAGCACGGCCGTTGCCCCGTTGGTACAGGCCATCTTGCGGCTTTGCGTATGCCCTCTTACAAAGCTTCCAATGCGTGACAGGGCAAGAGTAATTAAGGGTCATTATTGCGAGTCAAGACGGTATTTTCGGCGTGGGGCTGGGCCGACGAATGATACGATGTGCAAAAAACAGCGCGAGGAAACACCACACCCAATGTTTTTTCACATAGCAGAATCCACTAACTCAGCTCCACCAAACCCATACACCATAGCTCGGTCTAAATCACGTAAAGCTTACATACAGGTTATAATAACGCACATATAACTGTTGAATTCTAGCCTCTGAAGGCTCCGAAGGAGCCCTGTATCACAGGGCTCACCAGGAGTCAATGGGTGGCTGTGTACCCTGCAGCCACAA